>JAMWET010002253.1:0-27500 GCA_024036415.1 Prochilodus magdalenae | reverse complement strand
GAAGCAGGGAAACCACCATTCTGTTAAAGTGATCAGCCCACATACAGCTTCACATCTCAGCTTGCCCATCTTAGAGAACCTTCTCGTGAAGCCTGGCCACTTTTCTGGCCTTTCCTGACCTAAATACTGACGCTAATGACCCATAAACATGATGAATTTCATTCATTTAAACTTAAACCGTGTACATTCCTTCTTCACAAATCAATAAAATACATCTGCACTAGTTTAAACATAGTACAGTCATAACTGTGCAGAGCATATGCAAGCCATTACCATGTTGTTTAGACAGCGTAGATCTAATATAGTCAAGAAATAATAATATTTAGAAGCAAGTCCAGTAACATCACAAGGTCTGACTCGGACATCTCTGTGTGAAGGTTCTAGGAGTGTAATGCACACACACACACACACACACACACACACACACACACACACACACACACACACACACACACACTAATGTGCTTCGTGAGCATGATTCAGTTGGTTTTATGTTGGATGATGTCATGTAGCTAATATATCAGACAGTTTTTTGTCCTCTCCTGTTAATTTTTTTTTGAAGACTTGGTAAATATTCTGTGAATATTTTAGATCTGTATTTACTGTTTACAAGGTATTGGATTATGATGTAAAATCATATCTGTAAATATTATTAGCCAAAAATATAATGTGTTGAAATCTAAAACTCCAGTTTTACAGGTGGTGTAATTTTTTATTGTTATTTTCTTTATTATTTTACTGAAACCTTTTCAACATATATCGTGTCATGCAGGCTTTAATAAAAAATACAGGCCAGTAGGCAGGGCAGCTGCAAACACATGAAATTATTTATTTTCATGTTTATTACTCTAATTAAGCCCAGCAGGAAAGATTTCATGCTCCAAAAAGTATTAAATATATATGTATATATATATATATATATATGTCCTGTGATTCTTTTATTTTGAACTAACAAAAAATTTTACAAAATTAAAACTATTTTTAAGTGTCCTGCGGTAACATGCGGCAGCATAAAGGCATAACCATATAAGTGACACATGAAACCGCTGTGCCTGCTGTGTACAGGCCGTACATGAGTCTTACGAGTCGTTTATCCTGTGTGTTTGTATCCTGTATCTATTACCTATTGCTTATACACATGTCTATAAAATATCCAGTAACATAAAGACCCTGTAGTTTATTAGTCTCAGACACACAAGTCGCTTCCCTCATTCACTGGCAGCTGCTTCACATGCAGGTTAAAGGAGGACACTTATTAACTTCAAAAGCATAAATCATAGTAATGTGCTTTATTGTTTTCCCACCCACACAGTAGTGACAAACTCCCCACCTCCACATATTAACAATCTGATTGGACGTCTCTCATTTGGATAAAGTTATTCCAGATGGAGAGAGAGCAGATACACCAGGGTGTGTTTAATGCTCAGCGGTTTAACGTGTCACTTACATGGTAATGCCTTTACGCTACCGTATCTCACCGCAGGACACTTCTGATGTAAACGGTCAGTGAAATTCAAATGAAGCAGGGAAACCACCATTCTGTTGCAGTGATCAGCCCACATACAGCTTCACATCTCAGCTTGCCTCTCTTAGAGAACCTTCTTGTGAAGCCTGGCCACTTTTCTGGCCTTTCCTGACCTAAATACTGACACTAATGACCCATAAACATGATGAACTTCATTCATTTAAACTTAAACCGTGTACATTCCTTCTTCACAAATCAATAAAATACATCTGTACTAGTTTAAACATAATACAGTCATAACTGTGCAGAGCATATGCAACCCATTACCATGTTGTTTAGACAGCGTAGATCTAATATAGTCAAGAAATAATAAAATAATAATTAAAAGCTAAATTTTTTCTTTGTACGTCTAGTAACATCACAAGGTCTGACTCGGACATCTCTGTGTGAAGGTTCTAGGAGTGTAACACACACACACACACACACACACACACACACACTAATGTGCTTCGTGAGCATGATTCAGTTGGTGATATATTGGATGATGTCATGTAGCTAATATATCAGACAGTTTTTTGTCCTCTCCTGTTAATTTTTTTAAAAAATATTCTGTGAATATTTTAGATCTGTATTTACTGTTTCCAAGGTAGTGGATTATGATGTTAAATCATATCTGTAAATATTATAAGCCAAAAAATATAATGTGTTGAAATCTAAAACTCCAGTTTTACAGGTGGTGTCATATTTTATTGTTATTTTCTTCATTATTTTATTGAAACTTTTTCCACATATATTCTGTCATGCAGGCTTTAATAAAAATACTGTAATTTTAAACATAAAATTCTCTGTTCAGCGTCAACCAAGCGTAACCCTTTCAATCCTAAACGAACCATAAGTAATATCAGTTTTATTATAATATAATATTAAAGGATGTGTGGACTCAGTGTGGGTTTAAATTTGATGTTTTGACTCTTTGTATCCTCTGTTCTCACTGCTGGCTCGAACTGACCTGAACATCATGTGTGTAATATAAAGTAGGCAGGGCGGCTGCAGACACATTAAATTATTTATTTTCATATTCATTACTCTAATTAAGCCCAGCAGAAAAGATTTCATGCTCCAAAAATACATCTATTTTATACACTATAACTTTTTTTCATATTTGTTATAGTTTTATATTAGCTTTAAGCTAACTTTGTTTTAAGTTAAATCCATATATTTTTCTTTTTAAAGCTTAATATATAAAATATATATACAATATCAAATCACAATAAAAAATATTTTTATATACCCTGCTGTGTACAATCACCACGTCATACAAGGGCCGTTTATCCTGTGTATACGAATATTATATATATTACTTATACACATGCCTATAAAATAGCCAGCCAATATAAAGACCCCTGTAGTTTATTTGTCTTTTTCCACCCAAAAATAAACGAAACTGTTCTACAGGGAGCCATCCAGCCTCAGTGATCTCAGGCGGAAGTCCAGCTCATAAGTCCAAACATTCAGTAGTCGATAACCTCTCTTAAATTTATACAGTATTTCGCTAAATATAAATGAATAATTTTGGTGCCTGTACTTTAACCAGTGTAATTCTGGGGATCTTTCCACCGCACAAAAATCAGTATTTGATTTATTCAGCTGCTTAAAAGACATTTTAGTTTTTATCGGGGTAAATTTTGAGGATATGTTCACCTCCAGCTGTCTGCAGTTTGTTCTCTGTATGATCGTGACTGAAATGTAACTGCAGTAACGAGTTTATTTCATAACAGATCAAACAGAGAATATTGAATATGCAATGTCCAAAAAAACATGCCTCAGTAAAAGCAGGCGGTGAAACCTGAGTAAGCATTTCACAGTCCTCTCTGTGCTGCAGGTTTTAGTGGCTCAGACCTCCGTCAGCTACAGCTCTTTAACCAACACCTCCTAATAATGGTACACGGCCTTAGTCCCACATTAAACCTTCTCCACCAGTAACACACCTGAGGGGTTACATATGTAGAGTTTAGAGCAGGTGTATCAGAGCAGGTTAGAACTAGTCACCAGGCTGATTTGTGGAGAACCTCACAGGTGTGTTTGTGTCTGATAGTGACTGGATGTAGACGAAGTGGAATAGACGAAGTGTCTGTTCAGTTTGGCTGGTTATTTTTGACACACATGACATGAAATGAAAATGTCCATCACAAACCAAGTATTTTACTTCCAGCCTGGTTTAATTTCTTCTGGTGGTTAGTTATTCATTAGACGTGTATACATAGCTGTGTCAATATTTCACCAAATAACCCTTAACATACCACACAGCAGAACCACATAACACAGAACCGACGGGCAGACGAATTTAAATAGATACAACAAATTTAACAGACCACATGTTAATTTGAGTGATTATTGGTTATACTTTTATAATAATTAACTTTTATATACAATAAATAAATAAATAAATAAATTAATTAATTAATAAATGGGACTTCAGAAAAGCTTGATAAATCAGTTTGGATTTGGGGAATGTTAGAACTCCTAAATCAGTCTACAACACCTAGACAATATTTTCAAACAACCAAATAAAACGTTTCCTGCATTCTAACACAGCTCTAATTTGAGAGCTTTGAGGTCTAAGTTGCCCTGAACTGCCATGCTTGCTAATGTTTACCATACAGTAAAGTTAGCTTAGTGCTAATGCTAATGTGCTAATGATAATTGTGAAGATCTTAACCAGAGCTGGTCTGATGTCCCGTGACGCCCTAGGGAGGATTTTGACTGGTGCCCCTCGGATGGTGGAACCCAGGTGATAACAGCAGGTAAGACACATTAGATCCTCCGACAGTCTGAACACCATCAGGAGACTATCACACCCAGCGTTCACACACCGGGCCGGTACTTAGTCCAGAGCACTCCTCCCACACGGTGCTGCTGTTTACTGTACCTAGACACGGTGCCTGAACTGAAGGTGGAGATCTACAGTCTCATATCACTTACTGACTAAAGGAGACACTGTCCACTGTTATTAGCAGGGCTAACACTGGCTAGCTAGCCAGGCTAAGAGGTCAGTAAGTGTGTCCCTCAGACAGACAGTGGACGGTTCGGTCAGCACACAAAGTGTGTTTCTCTGAGTGATGAAGGCTACTTCCCCTCAGAGCACCTTCACAGTCTTCACACTGCTCCTAACAGAGTTGGGGTGGGAGGAACCGACGCTAACTATTATATTAGACTTTGAAGTTATTATGTTGTGGCTGTTTTGTAGTATTTAGTGCCCGGCTGCTGCACCCGCTGTGTGTGAAGGAGAGACACCGCAGATCCTTCCTTCCGGCTGCCGCCAGACTGTATAACAGCCGCTCCCCTCAGTAGTCTATTTCTACACTAGTCTATTCTACACTAGTCTATTCTACACTAGTCTATTTCTACACTAGTCTATTCTACAGTAGTCTATTTCTACACTAGTCTATTCTACACTAGTCTATTCTACACTACAGTAGTCTATTTCTACACTAGTCTATTCTACACTACAGTAGTCTATTCTACACTAGTCTATTCTACACTAGTCTATTCCTACTATGTGCAGTAAAACTGGTTACTTTATTTATTACTGCTCTAGTGCTCTACCGTGTGCAATACCTAAATGCATAGGATAATCTATTTACCATCACTATGTGCAATGTTCCCTCTGATATAATTTCTTTAGTATTTCTATGTATATTTTTCTGTACTTTCTGTATATTTAGATCTTATTTATTATTTGTATATTTCCTGATACCTCTGTTCTTTCCTCTGTGCTGCTGTAACATTGTAAAATTCTCTACTGTGGGATTAATAAAAGATGATCTTATCTTATCTTAAAAAGTCAAAGTAAGATTTAACTTTGTTCCCTCAGGTGGGGCGTCACTATGACTACACAGCACCCCTAACATGCACCTATGCCCCCTATGCCATCGGCTGGCTCTGATCCCAACCACTATAAAATTATTACCAACAAAATGTAAAGTTCCAGTTTTTTACAATCAGTGGTCACCTCAGGCCACAGACAGGCCTTTCCCAGACAGGATATGACATCAGACCAAGTAGATTCACAAGCCTAGCATTTACCACTCTGTCTGAAGCTGGCAGTGTTAACAATGTGACGGTTTAACCGGTTCTGTGTGTGTCTGATACTGTTCCTTCATGTGTGTTTAGCATTTTAGAGCAAAAGCTCATCAATAAAGAACATACAGTCATTTTCACATATCACATGACACATCACTGTCACCTCTATACTGAGACATTCTGATAACTGATACGCCCTATTAATACACGATATGAGGCGAATAAAGCGATTAATAAGAATGTGCCACACTCACACACATTCACTTCCATAGATACTCATGTCATTCGTGAGGATCACATCCTGCTACAGTGAATAAACACTTATATTTAATTTACCTGCTCAAGTTCTACACTAACCACAGACAAAACCAGCCGCTCAGTTCCAACCGGGTCTTATTCCCAACTGGGCCTTATTCCCAACCTGGCCTTATTCCTAAACTGGCCTAATTCCCAACCTGGCCTTATTCCCATTTTAACCTTATTCCCAGCCTGGCCTTACTCCTCTGAGTGCAGTGACCCTCTGATATTGGTGATGGTGTAATGTTGGTGGAGAATGACGTACTGAACTCACATACCAGGACTAACAGGCTCCGCTATTAGCAGGTGTTACAGCGTTACAGAGAGATAGCCAACAGAGCTCTGATCCACTAACCACAAGCTAACTTCAGTCAGCAGCAGGAGAAGCAGGAGCAGGAGGAGCAGGAGAAGCAGCAGCAGGAAGAGCAGCAGCAGGAGAAGCAAGAGAAGCAGGAGGAGCAGGAGAAACAGGAGCGTATGTGGGATGAAGTGGACACTCACTGCGATGACCAGCCGCTCCACTTGATCAGATACTCAGGTCTCCCCTGCAGAGAATTAATAACACCATCTTTAATGAAGATCAGATTATCAGATCTACAGGTACGCCAGCAGCACTGAGAGAGCCACACCTGATCTGCTCTAATGCATTAACACAGGTACACACTTCACAGCTCTCCCTGCAAACTAAAGCTGAAACCCCTGACCCGCACCTTCCGGATCCGTTTCCTCTCAATGCTCTCCACCGCATAGACGTGCTCTCCCTCGGCCGACACCTCCATTGCCCTGCTGGTAGGTCGCTGGAGCCTCCTAGCTCTGTGTGTGTGTGTGTGAGGGTGTGTGAGAGAGACAGACGGTGTGTAAATGTGTGAAACGTTGGGCTTGTTTAAGATTAACTGGATCTCAGTGATTAGTAGGGTTAGCCGGCCGGGGGAGGAGCTCTCTAACTCGACCGTTTCTCCAGCAGCACAGTGACCATGCTCTAACAGGAGCATCTAGGAATGAGTTTCAGGAGGTGGGCGGCTGTAGTGATGCTCACACTTTGGAATACTATCAGGTGGGCGGCGTAGAGGGCACTTCTTAACGGCACCCATTTACAGAACCACAGGTGTTCAGAGAGAGCGTTAAGGTAGACCAGTAAATCATTCTCTGTCATGTGAGGAGCAGTCAGTAGGCGCCTCCTGGTTTTTGCCTCTCTAGGACTCTTTAGCGATGCTGTTTGGATCACAGGGCCCAGTAGAACTCTACACGTCTCTGGTGTTTATCCTGGTCTCTAAGTTTATCTCCCTTCTATGAAGCACTTTCAGATGGCCACAGTACCAAAACCCATTATTATTATTATTATTATTATTATTATTATTATTATTATTATTATTATATTAATAGGACATTTACATGCCACAAACTAAATTAACTTTCAGTAAATCGTGTTGAATGAATGGTTTATTGTGTGGATTATTATTACTGTATTTCTGTGAAGCTGCTTTGGAACATCAGCGCCATATAAATAAATCTGATTGGATGTTCTTTCCTTCTACTGTAAAGTTTTCATGTTGGGTCATTATGGAGATTTAGTTTCAGCAGCTGTTATTATAATTGTGCTACCAGTATGTGACCCCAGAACAGGAGAGTCCAGGCGGACCGTCCAGGTGAAGTCGGGGCTGAGCTGTAGCTGGTAAAGTCTACATGGAGATGTTCAGAGGGGCTGTTACGTGTCATGTTTGAAAAAACCTGCCGTAACTTTGCATATCTTATTTCAGGGCCAGTATCACTTCCAGTGTACACTTGGATCATCTCTGGAGTCCAGTCAAATCATTTTCACTCTAGACTCAGTCATCTCCGTTATAAGCAAATCCAGGTTAGTTTATAGGAGCTCATTTACATAAACGTTAAGCTTCCAGCTGGAACCGAGTCGCTGTTCATGAACATCCTTTCAGCATTAGGTAGTGACACGAAACATAAAGGGAACACCAGAGGAACATCAAAGGAACACCAGAGGAACACCAGAGGAGCACCGGAGGAACACCCAGATCAGCAGATCCCCTCTCTGGGCCTTCCTGATGTGGGGTGTGTAGGTGCTATATAGACGTTCCCTGTAGACAGTGAGCTAACAGGGCTCCTACAATGGAGAGACAAACGTCCCAGTGAAGAACATGCAGCGCTCTATAGTCCCCCTGAGATGGGCCCTCTCTACGGCAGTGCTTTGAAGGAGGTTCTGATCTACTGGACCTGTCTCCTGAGAGGGATCTCTAGGCTGACCATAATGAAGTCTCTGTTATGTAGAAACACACGACCAGTAGAGGAAATCTGCTGTGACTCCTCCACACGTCTCCCTTCATGACTATAAGCTCCCGGTTCATAGCGTTCTCATTATCGTCATGGCGGCGGTGTGTGTGTGTGAAACAGTAGTCCCCCCGTGTTTAGGTTTGGAGGTGTGTGTGTTTCTCTGTGTGGTTTTATCATACAGGTGTGGTTATAATAATAATCAGTTTCACCTAATAACTAACACCATGTTAATCTAAAGCAGGTATGGAGTCTAATCAGCTCCTAATTATGAAGCCTTAGCGTCTACTTTCACCACCCAACCCCACCCCTAACGAAGACTACTACATCACACATGATGCATCGCAGCACTGATGGGCCCTGGGCGTTCAGTAGGTGCCCGTTGATTGTTTTTGGAAACTGGAAACACACGGTGCATTCCTTAGTTAATCCTTAGCTCCTTAATTAAAACACAATTAGCTCCATATTTTATTCAGTCTTCGGTGAGCGGCCAGGTGGTGGTAGGTGGTGGCAGCGAGGTGGTGGTGGTAGGTGGTGTTAGAAGTTGGTGGTAGGTGGGGGTAGGTGGGGATAGGTGGTGGTAGGTGGTGTCTGCGAGGTGGTGGTAGGTGGTGGTGCTGGTATTAAAGGGACTGTGTGTGAGCGGTGAGGTGGTGGTAGGTGGTGGTGGTGGTATTAAAGGGACTGTGTGTGAGCGGCGAGGTGGTGGTAGGTGGTGGTGGTATTAAAGGGACTGTGTGTGAGTGGCGAGGTGGTGGTAGGTGGTGGTAGGTGGTGGTGGTATTAAAGGGACTGTGTGTGAGCGGCGAGGTGGTGGTGGTATTAAAGGGACTGTGTGTGAGCGGCGAGGTGGTGGTAGGTGGTGGTGGTATTAAAGGGACTGTGTGTGAGCGGCGAGGTGGTGGTAGGTGGTGGTGGTATTAAAGGGACTGTGTGTGAGCGGCGAGGTGGTGGTAGGTGGTGGTGGTATTAAAGGGACTGTGTGTGAGCGGCGAGGTGGTGGTAGGTGGTGGTAGGTGGTGGTGGTATTAAAGGGACTGTGTGTGAGCGGCGAGGTGGTGGTAGGTGGTGGTGGTATTAAAGGGACTGTGTGTGAGCGGCGAGGTGGTGGTAGGTGGTGGTGGTGGTATTAAAGGGACTGTGTGTGAGCGGCGAGGTGGTGGTAGGTGGTGGTGGTATTAAAGGGACTGTGTGTGAGCGGCGAGGTGGTGGTAGGTGGTGGTGGTATTAAAGGGACTGTGTGTGAGCGGCGAGGTGGTGGTAGGTGGTGGTAGGTGGTGGTGGTATTAAAGGGACTGTGTGTGAGCGGCGAGGTGGTGGTAGGTGGTGGTGGTATTAAAGGGACTGTGTGTGAGCGGCGAGGTGGTGGTAGGTGGTGGTGGTATTAAAGGGACTGTGTGTGAGTGGCGAGGTGGTGGTAGGAGGTGGTGGTAGGTGGTATTAAAGGGACTGTGTGTGAGTGGCGAGGTGGTGGTAGGTGGTGGTATGTGGTGGTGGTATTAAAGGGACTGTGTGTGAGAGGCGAGGTGGTGGTAGGTGGTGGTATTAAAGGGACTGTGTGTGAGCGGCGAGGTGGTGGTGGTGGTGGTGGTATTAAAGGGACTGTGTGTGAGCGGCGAGGTGGTGGTAGGTGGTGGTGGTATTAAAGGGACTGTGTGTGAACGGCGAGGTGGTGGTGGGTGGTGGTGGTATTAAAGGGACTGTGTGTGAGCGGCGAGGTGGTGGTAGGTGGTGGTGGTATTAAAGGGACTGTGTGTGAGTGGCGAGGTGGTGGTAGGTGGTGGTGGTATTAAAGGGACTGTGTGTGAGCGGCGAGGTGGTGGTAGGTGGTGGTGGTATTAAAGGGACTGTGTGTGAGTGGCGAGGTGGTGGTAGGTGGTGGTGGTATTAAAGGGACTGTGTGTGAGTGGCGAGGTGGTGGTAGGTGGTGGTGGTAGGTGGTGGTGCTATTAAAGGGACTGTGTGTGAGCGGAGGAACCCTCCCACACTGTACCCTTATCTTCACCTCCATTCAAAGCATCTTCAGTGGGCCGTTGGTGGGCGGGGACAGTCTGAGCTGGGTGTGAGAACCTGATTGGTTGCTGGGCGATACTGTAGGGTTTAAAAGCTCTCAGTATCAGACTCACTGCAGGGGGAGGAAGACCATCATGATGAAGATGATGAAGAGCCTGTTTCTCCTGATGCTGGCAGGTGAGCTGCTGCTGTACTTTATAATACGTGACCTTTAGGACGGGTTATTTCAGGTCTGGCTAAGAGGTCCAAAAGTACCGGTCCACCTACAGAACCCTGACAGGAGGCGTGTACCTGTACAGAGGATACAGCTCAGTACTAGTACATATGATGTAGGACCTGTATGGGGACGTGGGGTTATTAGAATGGAGACGTGTTGAGGTTCTAATGTCCCTCTGCTGGTGCGCTGCCATCGTGGTGCTGTGATGTCATATACCTGCACTGGGAATCCTGATGGAGCTCAGTGATATATTCAGCTTGAGGTATCTCGTTTAGTGCACGAAGGAGAAACCGTCTGAAGCTGCAGTGAACATGGGAACCTGCTGTGAGAGAATATTAAATATGTTTAATAATATTAATACTGGGTTTATACACAGATTTAATAGTGAGATGTAAACGCTTGGCGGCTTTGAAAATGAGGATCATCCTCAGTGTACTCCCAGGTGAAACTACAGGTTGGCTGATGGATGGTAATGGCGTTTAGCTGGTGAATGTTGCTGCTCCGAAGGTTTACCAATCACTCTTTATCATATTTAATATGAAGGAACATTATTACCAGGATAAAATTCACTTTAAATTATAGACTCACATTAAACGGATATGTGTAGTTTTGATATCACAAGATTTGATGCTGATGGAACTTGTTTTAGGAATATTTGAGATGATATTTCGGCAACTGTCTAGAAGGACTCTTAAAATCAGCTGTAGATCTGAATGGCTCTCCTACAATAACTCTATAAATTAATTTTAGTTTACGTTTTAAGCATTTCTATGTACAATCATGAAATTCTAGCTGATATTTGTGGTTTATTGTGTGCAACTGTTAAAATACAGCTTACAGGGACTAAACCGGCTGATTAGACTTACCTCCCACCAACACTGCTTTTACTGGGGAATCAGTCCTGTGCCCACCAGAGTCAGTCCTGACCTCTCTGGGCCCCTCATGACTGGCCTGTAAGTTATTTATATCATTTGCAATAGCCGCACAGTCACACTCATCCCTCCCTCAGTACCTACACAGAACAGAATACAGTAAATCAATATTTACACTATTACTGAAACTCAGGTAACTGAGTCACCTGAACTAATATAATAGTATTATGGTATCAGCTGTATCAAGCCCATTTAAACTGCTCCAAGGTCTTGTTTTAAATGATGTGCATGTGGAGGAGCTACTGCACACATATAGACCCGAGTCACTCACACAGACACACGGTCATTCACTCACGGCGTCCTGGACCCCTTTAAACCCACCAACATCATCTAGCAGGTAGTGTTTCCTTCAGTGGTCAGCCTAGCTTCAGGAAAGTTACCCTGCCAGGTCACCTTACCTCCTCACCTCGAAACTCCCACACACCTGTGAGAAGTGCCCCATCACGTCCAGGCTGGTCTCCACAGAGGGCGCTGAAGTAAAGCACTGGTCAATGTTATTTCCTGATCACTTGGAGAGGAGAGAACACAAGCTTAGCTGAGTGCTGGACGCTACAGATACACAGAAGGGCTATTCAGGGGGGGCGGGACATTTGCTTGATGTCCACATTATCCAGCAGCCGACCCTAACAGACTGTAGAGCCATGTGTTGGGTGAGACAGCAAAATGGCAGAGAGACACGATTTCTCACATAACAGATACGACCACAGTAACTTAATTAGTTTGCTGGGAGCAGGGAAACACTAAAATGTGCAGAGCAGTGGGAAACCAGGACCAAGATGCAAAGCAGGGTCTTCACAGTGTTTAATGATGTAACGGTGTGCAAAGTGTAAGGTGTAAAGTGTAAGGTGTAAAGTGTATGGTGTAAAGTGGATGGTGTAAAGTGGGTGGTGTAAAGTGTAAGGTGTAAAGTGTAAGTGTAAAGTGTATGGTGTAAGGGTGTGGTGTAAAGTGTAAGGTGTATGGTGTAAAGTGTAAGGTGTAAAGTGTAAAGTGTATGGTGTAAGGGTGTGGTGTAAAGTGTATGGTGTAAGGTGTAAAGTGTAAAGTGTATGGTGTAAGGGTGTGGTGTAAAGTGTATGGTGTAAGGTGTAAGGTGTAAAGTGTATGGTGTAAGGGTGTGGTGTAAAGTGTATGGTGTAAGGTGTAAGGTGTAAAGTGTATGGTGTAAGGGTGTGGTGTAAAGTGTATGGTGTAAGGTGTAAAGTGTAAAGTGTAAGGTGTAAAGTGTAACGTGTAAAGTGTAAAGTGCTGTTCTCTGTAATCCTCTGTAAGGTGCTGCACTGGGGGAGGTTCAGAAGAGAGTTTATGTGAATCCTGCACATCATCAACTGGGGGGTAACGCACCTGACACTGAAGGCCTACAACATGTGATATTGAACCGTCTTGGCTGTGGTGGTTTAGTGCACTGTGGAGGATCCCTGCTTACAGGCGGATGGGTCATCACTGCTGCTCACTGTGACTGCTCGTAAGAACAATATTCATCCACACCTCATTCAGAACACTGTAGACCTGATCACCCCTCTACCACAGCCCTAATGTCCACTAGCGCACAGGAGAGGAGGAGGCCTGATCCTGACAGAGAGGACAGTCTATATTCAGAACCCCTCTGAGTTCTAGGAAGAGTTCTGCTGGGTGTTGGGTTTCTCTTTTAAAGCCCAGTTCTCCTCTTTCTTTCCCCCATATTTCCCTTTTCCCCCGTGAGGTCCACAGGATTTATCATCGCCTCTTAGAGCTAAACAGACTGGCTTTGTTACTGTGTAAGTTAGAGCTGTTGGAGGTGGAGAATATTTATTAATCTATTTATGTACTTATACATCAGCATTACTGAGAGAGGGCATGAGTTCCTTTATTTTATTTTATTAATGCTCTATAAAGGATATTATCTACTGTACAATATCTACTGTTTATTACAGTGGACCAACACCTCCACACATTCAGCTCTACTCGGAGTGTGATAGTGACATCATCAGATATCAGCTAAATCCACACAGCCAGTTTCACTCTCACTGTCCGTCTGTACTGTATACGGTTCTGACATCATCATCATCATCATCACCATCATCATGGAGCGTCCGGTTTATTCCTCAGTGTGGCTCTGAATGCCAGAATGTGTAGAGCGGATGAAACTGGGTGTGTAGTTCTGCGCTGTGTAATAAACACAGTAAATGATGAAGAAGTGCAGGTAGTGTAGTACAGGTGTGCTCTGAACTCAGTTCTGTTCTCTGTCTCTTATTGGGTGCTGTTTAGGGAACTAGTGGTTGCCTTGCATCCTCACCCCAACTTGGCACAAGGAGAAGTGTGGGACATCGGTGAAAAACACTTGTGCTGTGACAACGGACAAAGACATGACCTCATGCTGCTCAGACTGAGAAACAGAAATAACCCTCAACAATTTCCTCGGTTTCCCGCCATCCAGCTACCTCAGAATCCCTGTCCTACTCCAGGTGCTGGCGAGGATGTTCGTTTTTATGGCTGGACAGACGCAACGCTTGGTCCACCAAATATTTTTAATCAAATGCGGCAAGAGATACGTAAGACTGCTTTTTAAATGAACTAAGTGCTTGTGAAATAAAACAGAATGTAGTCACATGGCCAACATCTCTCTTTCAATCCACAGGTCCATTTGAGGCAGATCAGCTTCGTGTTGGAAACACCAGAGTTGTGGCGTGTGCAGCAGGAGCACCAAATGCCTGTCCAGGAGCAGGGGACTTGCACTACGACCTGGGTCAATGTGTTTGTGTTGAGCGTCCACATGTCGCGACCAATCCAGTAAGTTTACCTACAGTCCTACATCAGTCGTGTGTTCTGGCTGTAATATAGCTACACCATCCACAAACTACTGCCTGCTGTGTTTACAGGGTGATTCCGGCGGGAGCCTCATCTGGCATGGAAGTCTACATGGAGTGCTGAGCACTGTGAATCTGTATCTTAATCCACAACATATCAGTCAATCGCACTTCATGAACATCTGTCACCCGCTCTACAGAGACTGGATCCGTCGCGTGACTACTCTGTGATCATAGAGATGAGTGAGATGTGTCCTGCTGTGTGATAATAAAGAGGTCTCAGATCTCCTACTAGCATTAACACGCCTCTGTCCTCTCTGTCTCTGTACATCACTACAACACCAACATTACCGAGGCCACAGGAACATCACGGTCTGATCTGGACCCTCTGAATTAGAGGACCGTTTCCCTCTCACTGCTCTGGAGGGTGTATGAGGTGAAGCAGGATTTCAGGGTTAGAGCTAACAGTGAACTAACCTCTGGCTCACTCGTACCATCAACGTGGAACTCGGTTCGCTAGGCTGATGTAGCTCGGTACAGCTAGGCTGATGTAGCTGGGTTGCCCCCCGGCTGCTCACAGACAACCCCCTACAATCTCTGAACCTGAACAAACTACACTCCTCACATTTCTCCAGAGTTCTGGCTCTTTCCATTCCCCCAGTACGTCTGATTAAACCAGAATCACTGCAGCAGGTGCGGGTTTCAACTAGGGACCGTCTCTAAAGTGTGGGTTCAGTTTAAAACGTACAGGACTCAGAGAGATGAGGAGCCGGGTGGTGTTATGTATAAAGACCTGAACCGTACTGAAATACACAGTAATCTGAAAATCTGATACTTCTATAAAGCTGTATGAAGAAACACAGATATGGATTTAACCAGACTTAACCAACACCTGCCATAACTCCACCCACACACAACACACACACCTACTGCAGAATAAAAGCACTTTTATTACATTTATTAAAACACGTCTTACAAACACACTACCATCTTTAGTGTGGTAAGATATGACTGGACTGATGGTGGTATAGAGCCCCCCAAACGGCTAAACTAGTTTTAGTTTAGTTCTTGATCGCTGTGCAGTGTTATCCTCCGACACACACGGGGCGGTGGGATAGTCCTCTGGTGCAGACAGGACTGTGGTGGTCTCTGGAGTCATCCAGTGTACACACTACCACCTTTAGCGTGGTGAGATCTACTGTGGTTGATCTTTAGTTCGTTGCTGTAAGTGTTAAATGAGCACTCTGAGACATCATTATGACATACAGATCTAATATCTAATACAGAGACCCCCAGCTGATGAACCCACCACAGGCCTTAGCTTAGTGAGATACATCACTGTTAGAGTTCAGTTCCTTGAATGAATAAATGAGGATGGTGAGAGGTGCATGAGGAACATTCATTAATCTGTATAGAGAATAAACAGCCCATTAAACATAAACCTATTATCACAAACACTCACAGGTGACCTGTACGCTCCGCCATCTTGGTTTTACCGCTGTGCAGCGCCCCCTGTTGACGTGGATGACCTATCCTTTGGGATTCTGTGGTTGGTGCAAATGCAGGATGGTTTCCTGAATGGCACCGAGGTTCTATGAAGTCAGAAAGGAACCAGTATAAGATCCGGGGTTCTTTCGGTTGAAAGGCCTAATAGAGAGCAGCCACAGGGCAGAGTTTGTCAGTGGAAGGTTCTGCTCAGCTGGTTTACAGTCCGAGTTGGAAACACAGTCGGGCCTTTTTACACCGTCATTTCATGAACACTACTGATGGAACGTTCCACTCAAACACTCGGAACACTACTAGAACCAAACTTACAGAGCGCTTCAGGGGCGTAGGGTTGGGTCGGAACACTGGCAGGGACACAGCTACCCACCCCTTACCCCCCTTATCGGACACCCAGGTCCAGTTCTGCCGTGACAGTAGAACTCCATATGACTTCACTCCAAAGATAATTCAAACGAACTGGTTCAGATACTGGTAGTTATGGTTCCATCCTCCCGGAAATCTTGGTCATTACGTCTCTCCAGTGTCCATATGTTGGACTGCAGTTCGGTGGAGTGGCTCATCTACTGAACACAATTACACACAAACACAGTTAGCTAGAACAGAACCCAAAACTGGGTCAGAACCAGTTCGTAAATACACGGTGTAATATTACAGAAGGATGAACTGGAGAAAAAAATAGATGGACAGTATTATCAGCTATGAAATATTAATAACGGTAAAACTGAACAACAGATCCACAAATGATGGAGTGAAATTTATTTATTTATTTATTTATTTATTTATTTCAGATATATTCAATCATAAGCACAGGTAGATGACTGCATTGGAATTATCCATATCTGATATCAGATAACTGATTATATCAAACTGATGTATGTAATAGTGTGGAGGCTGCAGACGGAGAGGAGCGTGCAGGAGTTCGGGGAGGAGCTTCAGACCACATTCAGACTTTAGGATGAACAGAAACTGGGAGCTGCTGAACTCAAATGTGTAAAACTTTGGGCACCTCTGGTTGAACGGGAGGAGGTTTAATACTGGAGTACTACGCCATCTAGTGGTGAGATCACACTGTCTAGATGAGTGATGCCAAAGTACACACAGTAGAAATTCCCAAGGTAAACTCCTCCTCCAGTGTCAGTTCCTCCCTTTAGTCCTCCTCTGGAGTAACAGTACTAAAGTATGTACCTTCAGATGTACTTAAGTATGGAGAGTACCAGTACTAAAGTATGTACCTTCAGATGTACTTAAGTATGGAGAGTGACAGTACTAAAGTATGTACCCTCAGATGTACTTAAGTATGGAGAGTACCAGTACTAAAGTATGTACCTTCAGATGTACTGAAGTATGGAGAGTACCAGTACTAAAGTATGTACCTTCAGATGTACTTAGGTATGGAGAGTACCAGTACTAAAGTATGTATCTTCAGATGTACTTAAGTATGGAGAGTACCAGTACTAAAGTATGTACCTTCAGATGTACTTAAGTATGGAGAGTGACAGTACTAAAGTATGTACCTTCAGATGTACTTAAGTATGGAGAGTACCAGTACTAAAGTATGTATCTTCAGATGTACTTAAGTATGGAGAGTATCTGCACACTTAAACACCGGTATGTGCACATGTTCATCATGTTTACTCAGTATTGTCATTACTTGCTGATACCTGCGCCCATCTGCAAATTTTATTATTGCACTGCATGTTTTATCTCTGGGATATTAATGTATATTTTTACATATTTGTTTCATTTTCTGCTTATCTGCAGTGATTTTTGTATCTGTAACTTTATTGTATATATTTCTATAGCAGATTTTATTATTTATAATTTATAGTTATCGTAATTTTTTTTGCATAGCCGGTACTTTCATTTATACTGAATAATCTTTTATGTATTGTATTTCTGTCCTATATTATGTAATATTAAATTAAAATCTATCTATATTTATAAAGTGTCTTTGTAACTGCTAACTCTCTAACACTCCAACTATCCCACAATCCAACAACACATATCCACATCTCAGACCAGCAACACGAAGAACAAGCAGCTCAGCTCCGCGTTAGCCAGCGGGGTAACCAGAGGTGGGTAGAGTAGCCTAGTTCAGTACCGCAGTAGAGGCCCTGATACCTGGGTAAAATACTGACACCAGTAAACATAGCATCATATAAAACTACCTGAGTAAAAGTACAAACGTACCAGGTCAGTAAAACTACTGCAGTACTGAGAACGTTCTAGAACTGCAGTGGAGCTGCTCAGTCAATCCAGCATGTATCAGCTCAGGAACTGAAGACCGTACCACTCTTTTCTATTTTATATTATAAACTATTTTAATATATAAACAATTGGGTTGGAAAAAACATATTGCAAACATGCAGTGTTATTTTCTTTATTTTATTTTTTTACAGTACAAAATTATGTACAGAGAACACGAACTCGGTAACCGAACCAGGCACCCGGTGCTGCCCCATGGAGATTAAGGAGCTGCTTTTGTAGAAGAGTGGGTTCTGCCTGCAGACCCAGAGGTGGGGTGGACCTTCTAGCGCAGGGATGCTGTTACTGCTCTGCTGGTCCTCCTTTGTGACTCGTGATGGACCATCTTTAGTTCCTCATGTACATCTTCTGATACGCTCTGTAGATGCAGATATCTAGATACGGAAAGATCCACAAATAGAAGAAGCAGCTAATTATCATCTTTCTGGAATTCTAGAAAGCAGGACAATGACTTAACATCCAAACCTCTGCACGGAGTTTAACCGGCTCTGTTCAGACTGCCAGCCCAAATCTGATTTTATTTTTGGCATATTGAGATTTTTGATTTTTGGTAGTCTGGACGGCACAGAACCACACGAAGCCCAGTTTTTCAGAAGGATGTCTGAAATACGATTCCAATCAGATTTTTAGAAATGCATCTCAATGTGGGAACTATAATCAGATTTCTGCTGATATTACAGAAGGACGTTCTACACAAAGAAACAAACAGACAATATTAGCAGTTATGAACTATTAATAAAGGTGAAGCTGAACAACAGATCCTAATGGAGTTTACATTAGACGTGTTCAGTCATAAGCAGGAGCAGAGGAAACTGTCCTGGAGATGATTGGTTGAGCTGGTGAACATATATAAGTTTGGGTACCTCTGGTCAAATGATGGTGGGGGAGTGACATGCAGAACCTGAGGTTTAGTGCTGGAGTAGAGCTCCATCTAGTGTTGAACCGATCTAAGGACACTTCTATGTGGTCCAGTTTTCAGCACTTTTGGCACGTGTTATTTGTATCAATATGTTAAACTAACAAATAGCAAGAAATTGTGCAAAAAAATTGCAAATTTATGTTTGATCCACAATGTGGTAAAGTATTATAGCCAATCAGAACAGAGCTTATTTAAGTATTTTGGTCCACAGTGACAAAAACACCCTGTTTAATTATAAGGGATGAAGAGAGGCTGGAAAGCTGATCATGTAAAAATAAGTATGACAGATTTTACTACATGAACTGCTTGAATGACCTTGAGGGAAAATGCATGAGAATATAGAATATGGAGTCTTTACAGTGGGCTGTCTGGGATGTTCTGGAAGCTGGACGCTGCTGCCCTCTGCTGGTCGTATATAATACAGGCTGCATGTTCAGCTGAGAGAAGGACACAGGACAGCTGTGAGTTGTGGCTCAGTGTGTTCGTACCTGTATCTATATCATACCTGCCCCGTGGGGATAGTGTATATAACCCCGTTATGACCCCCCGTCTCTCCCTGGCCCCGTTACCCAGGGGTCAGTGGTGGATCTGGGGCCGTCATGTTTATTTAGTTCTTTATTTTTTATATGTAGATTAGATATGTAGATTTTGTTCTTGGGTTCAGAACTCCAGTTAACCCATCGGGGGCTAAAGATTCACCAGTGTTAACCGGGACCAGTGCTGCTCTGATCATGGGTTCTGTTCAGCCTGGTTGTTCGAGTCTCAGCACATGGTGTAGTATCTGATTCCACCACCAGGGGGGATAGAAGCCTGTCTGAGAGGCTCTGACTGACTGGACTATGAGGTCTTTAGCTGATTTAACTCTGACTGTGGAACAACCTGCACTGTAACCCCTGGCTATTCGGGAGAACCGGAACCTCCAGGTCTCATAATGGACCTGAAAGAACAAAACCTGAAAAATTCAACCAGCACGTTCGTAAAATACTGAAACGATCCTTTAAACATCGATCAGAGGTTCTTTAGGAAAACAAAGGTGGTCAGATCCTGGTGGCTGTTCCAAAAGGATACTACACACTCAGGGGGACACCAGGGCTTAGAACTCTATTAGCAACACAGACTTTATAAAGCCTCTGAGGCAACTCAAAGAAAGGCGTATCTATATGGAGGCCTAATGAGTCCGATTAGCTGCAGGTGCGTGAGAGTGGGTGGAGAAGAGAAGCCATGTGCAGTCACGCCCAGCAGGGGGCGGTGTGTGACAGTATGGAAGGTACGACATGCTGAACGTATTTATATGACTGAATTTAAGAGTCACAGTCATGTGCAGTGTTGGGTTAGAATTCAGATCCGGGTGCTGCACTAGTACTGAAATTCCATTTACACTCAAATATAGATTCTTTATGAACAGCATTATTACCTGACAGGGCATTTCCAGAACTGCACATTCATACTTCATGTGATTATGAATGAATGGTGTTCAGATATGGTTTACCTCACATGCCTTCACTCTCTCTAGTAATGTATCTGTAATGACACTATCAAACAGAACACCCAGCTGGAAAGTTCAACCGTAAAACTTCTGGAGGTAAACTACAGAGAGGAACACCATCTCTCTGACTGCCATTTATATAATGTCCCACCAGGGGGCGCTCACTGCATCCGGCAGCACTCATTCCCTGCTGAAGTCCTATCCAGATTTGACCATCTGTAAAGAACAGGATTTGCACCATCACCCCGTATGGAGTGGGAGTCGGATGAGGAACGGTGTTTGAACGGATGGGACGGATGGGGAACGGTGTTTGAGCGGATGGGACGGATGGGGAACGGTGTTTGAACGGATGGGACGGATGGGGAACGGTGTTTGAGCGGATGGGACGGATGGGGAACGGTGTTTGAGCGGATGGGACGGATGGGGAGCGGTGTTTGATGGGGAACGGTGTTTGAACGGATGGGACGGATGGGGGAACGGTGTTTGAACGGATGGGGAACGGTGTTTGAGCGGATGGGACGGATGAGGAGCGGTGTTTGAACGGATGGGACGGATGGGGAACGGTGTTTGAGCGGATGGGACGGATGGGGAACGGTGTTTGAGCGGATGGGACGGATGGGGAACGGTGTTTGAACGGATGGGACGGATGGGGAACGGTGTTTGAGCGGATGGGACGGATGGGGAACGGTGGGGCTCGGAACGGATGTGATGGGGGGAACGGTGTTTGAGCGGATGGGACGGATGGGGAACGGTGTTTGAGCGGATGGGACGGATGGGGAACGGTGTTTGAACGGATGGGACGGATGGGGAACGGTGTTTGAGCGGATGGGACGGATGGGGAACGGTGTTTGAGCGGATGGGACGGATGGGGAACGGTGTTTGAGCGGATGGGACGGATGAGGAACGGTGTTTGAGCGGATGGGACGGATGGGGAACGGTGTTTGAGCGGATGGGACGGATGAGGAACGGTGTTTGAGCGGATGGGACGGATGGGGAACGGTGTTTGAGCGGATGGGACGGATGAGGAACGGTGTTTGAGCGGATGGGACGGATGAGGAACGGTGTTTGAGCGGATGGGACGGATGGGGAACGGTGTTTGAGCGGATGGGACGGATGGGGACCGGTGTTTGAGCGGATGGGACGGATGGGGAACGGTGTTTGAGCGGATGGGACGGATGAGGACCGGTGTTTGAGCGGATGGGACGGATGGGGAACGGTGTTTGAGCGGATGGGACGGATGGGGACCGGTGTTTGAGCGGATGGGACGGATGGGGAACGGTGTTTGAGCGGATGGGACGGATGGGGAACGGTGTTTGAGCGGATGGGACGGATGGGGAACGGTGTTTGAGCGGATGGGACGGATGGGGAACGGTGTTTGAGCGGATGGGACGGATGGGGAACGGTGTTTGAGCGGATGGGACGGATGGGGAACGGTGTTTTGAGCGGATGGGACGGGATGGAACTGGTGGAGCGGATGGGACGGTGTGGGGAACGGTTGAGCGGATGGGACGGATGGGGAACGGTGTTTGAGCGGATGGGACGGATGGGGAACGGTGTTTGAGCGGATGGGACGGATGGGGAACGGTGTTTGAGCGGATGGGACGGATGGGGAACGGTGTTTGAGCGGATGGGACGGATGGGGAACGGTGTTTGAGCGGATGGGACGGATGGGGACCGGTGTTTGAGCGGATGGGACGGATGGGGAGCGGTGTTTGAGCGGATGGGACGGATGGGGAACGGTGTTTGAGCGGATGGGACGGATGGGGAGCGGTGTTTGAGCGGATGGGACGGATGGGGAACGGTGTTTGAGCGGATGGGACGGATGGGGAACGGTGTTTGAGCGGATGGGACGGATGGGGAGCGGTGTTTGAGCGGATGGGACGGATGGAGAAGGGTGTTTGAGCGGATGGGACGGATGGGGAACGGTGTTTGAGCGGATGGGACGGATGGGGAACGGTGTTTGAGCGGATGGGACGGATGGGGAACGGTGTTTGAGCGGATGGGACGGATGGGGAGCGGTGTTCACTGAGAGCTTTTATTCCAGGAGAAAGGGCACATGGTGTTCAGTGTTGTGGTGCTTCCTGTGTGAAGAGCTTTTGAACTCAGTACTGATAAGCTCTCACGGGGGTGGAACTAGGGTGGCCATTTAACCCCAAAAAGAAGGACATCATAAAGGGGGCGGGGTCAGGCACGATACTAGAACAGTATTGAAGTCATATCCTGACCTACAGAACCCATACAGGACGCTTCACCCATCTAGCTGGGTGGAATGGAGGACAGTCGTGAATCAGATGGGAGCTTCCTAACTGACCAGCATTTAGAGGGCTGACCTGCAGTTAGCTGGCGAGTCACAACGTCACATGACCTTGTTCTACCAATGAGCCAATGGCACATTAAAATTTTATTAGCTCATCCTGAAAAGTGGACTAACAGGTGTCGTCCAGGTACTGCTCAGGATGGAGGAAACCAGGGGATGTGGCCCCCCTAGGTGGACCCCTGAGGGGCGTGTCTTCTGTGCCTGTATTAAGGGAGTGTAAGTGTACCGTGAGTTTGTGAAGGTGTATTGACTCCATACAGCGTTTTTTCTCTCCAGACTTTTATTTTACTCCTCTAATATGAAGCGTAAGATACGGGGTACATACCGCACCTCCCCCAACACCCTACACCTCCCCCAAACACCCTACACCTCCCCCAAACACCCTACACCTCCCCCAAACGCCTTATTCCGCACACACAGCTGGATCTGAAACCAGCACTGGAGCTCTCGAGGGGCATTTACTGTGTTCGTACCATGAAGAACCCAAACGGAACCTGCACAGCCTTTTTACCCCGACCCTACAATAATAATAATAGTAATAAACAATAAAAAATTAAAATAAATATATATATATATATATAGAGACGGAAACTCTTTGTTTGTGTTATTTAATTGAACTTAACCGCATCAATTCCCTTACATTTGCACATGTTTACACACATTTACACACCTTTACACACCTTTACACACGTTTACACACTTTTACACAACTTTTTACTTTGTACAAAAAAGTTTTTCTTTAAACTTATGCCAGAACAAACCGGCTAACCAACAGCTACTACCCACAGGCTATCAGGTTCCTGAACAAGCTGTGAGCCTTTCACCGATACCCCCAACACCACCGATACTACTGCACTCTGACACTTTATAATAATAATAATAATAATAATAATTTTAAGCAGGTCCTCCTCCTCAGTTGTTCTACCTTTGTGTTTGCTTGGTGTTCCGTCTCCATGTTGGTGTTGCTGTGGTTGGTTCTGGTTCTCCGGTTCTCAGTTCTCTTTTAATAATTAATTTAGTCGTTTAGTTTTTATCTGTGTTCTGCTACCGCTGCGTATAGATGTTGGTTCTAGGATGTTGGTTCTCCTCTGACTTGCATCCTGCCTCCTCGTCTGTCTCCACGTCATGCTGTCTAACTTACAGCGGAGCTACCCGACTCGTATCACCAGTGTGGGTTAGCTAGCATGACGTGTAGCAGTGACCCCATTATAACCTCATACGGGACCCCTCTGGAAACGTCTCCAGGGGTCTTCTAACATGAAGGCCGAGCCCCCCTCACCTTTACCTGAGTTAGTTTTGTTGGCAGCACGTTTTTAATAAGCAGCCATTTCTAGAGCGCTACATATTCCTTAAAGGTCACCGTGAGGCTGTGTGAGGTAATGTCTGTGATTAGGATATTCCCATGGAACGGTGAGGAGCTTGGAGAAGGTTCAGACTCCAGTTCTTCGTTGGGCTGTTCCGGCCGAGGCTCCTCCTCTGTCTCAGGTGTTTTACAGGTCCTGGTTATTTGACGGTTTGTGATGGAGTCGCTCTGTTCTCCTGACCCTGAGAACCTCGAGTCCGTGGGCTCCTGCTGGTGGCCGGAGAATTCAAGCTGGTGTCCATTAAGGTGAGGTGTCCCCGAGTTCGGTCCCCTGATAATCTGAAAGCTCAGGAACCTCTTGGTCTGGCCCTCCTGCTCCGGTTCTGGTTGTGAGCCACTCCTTCGGTCCGAATGAAGGAGGAGGTCCGGTTCTGAAGGCTTCAGGGCCAGGCTGGACTCCACCATTAAGTGTGACGGCTGATCAGGTGGATGAGGTGCTGAACCTCCTGACTCCTTCCGTTTGTTAGTGATGGAGTGATTCACGGCGGAGTGGAGCGAGCCGTGTGTGGTGGGCTTGGCTTCATCATGGCCGTCCTTCATACAACCATTATCAGGGTTGTGGTTCTCCGAGTACCAGTCAGTGTCCAGCGGGTTCCCTGTGAGCTCTCTCTGGAGCAGCTGCTCCACCTCCACGCCTGCCTCCGTATTCCTGGTGTTAGCTGCCTGGCTGCCTCCCGCGTGTTTGCTCATGACGATGATGATCCGACCGTTTATATTCTTGTTCTTCACGATCTTCAGCTTGCTGCTTATTCCAGGGGGAGGAGCCCCCTTAGCAGTGAGACGGGAGCCGAGTTTGGACCTCCCACCACCAGTGAAGTCTTCTGGAAGCTTCTTGAGCTTTATGGTTACGTCCCTCACTCTGCTGTGGCGTTTGGAGTCCTCATCTTGAACCCGTTTCTGCTGCAGGGCCTGAGTAATGTTCCGGTCCTCCTTAGTTGTCTCCGTCTCTTTGGGGTCCGGCTGGCCGTGGTGGTCCTGTGTGGTGTTCTCTGCAGTGTTGAGACAGCCGCTGTTGTCCTGTGATGTCTCTTCCAGGCCAGAGAGGGCGCTGGATCTCTGAGTAAATGATTGGACCTGAAACAAAATGAAGAGAGACCGGTATGTGAGGATGTTCAAGCTGCATGGGATGGATTATCACAGGACTCCATTAGGAACCTCTACAGCTCCATACCGAGACGTCTGGCGTGTTGGGTTAGCGAACACGGCGGCCCGACGCCATACTGAGAGACAGACTTCTGTATGTGTAGCTCAATAAATATTGATCATATCAGTCTAAATTTATCATCAGTTATTGATCCTGGTCACCTTTATCTTCCTTCCCAACACACCTGCACTCCCACACCTCCTTCCACACCTCCTTCTGGGAGGGAGTTAGCATCCCTAGCTCGTCTTACTCTGAGTCACACCTGCGTATCTACAGTAATCTAAGAGGGAGCTGTTCTTCATCTTCACCCAGATAGACACACCTCCTCTCCGCCCACACTATAAACACAGGCCTCAGAACCGGAGGGAACGTTTCGGTAGTGAACCGCACCACAGCTACGGTAGAGCATTCCATTCTTACCGGTACATGAGGTTTTGGATCTGTCCTCTGATGACCCATGGTGTGCTCCTGACGCTCCCTGCAGAGGAAGAAAGACGTGACGTATGACTTTTATATATTTAGTGCTGTTTTTATGGAGGGGAAATGTTTCCTGGCTGGTAATGACCCCAGAGCCCGTCCTGACCTCCCTGGGGCCCTAAGCAAAGGCCTTCAGAGGGGCCCCTCCTACCTCCTACACTACTACCTCCCACCTCACTACCTCCTACCTTACTACCTCCTACCTCACTACCTCCTACCTTACTACCTCATACCTTACTACCTCCTGCACTATTACCTCCTACCTTACTACCTCCTACCTTACTACCTCCTACCTCACTACCTCCTACCATACTACCTCCTACACTACTACCTCCTACCTTACTACCTCCTACACTACTACCTCCTACCTTACTACCTCCTACACTACTACCTCCTACCTTACTACCTCATACCTTACTACCTCCTGCACTATTACCTCCTACCTTACTACCTCATACCTTACTACCTCCTGCACTATTACCTCCTACCTTACTACCTCATACCTTACTACCTCTTACCCTACTACCTCCTACCTCCTACACTACTACACTATTACCTCCTACCTTACTACCTCTTACCTTATGTGGTCACTCTCCGTGGACTGTGAGCTAATGTAACCAAAGACAAGCATGTGATCATATTTGGCCAATAAAGCTTAATTCTGATTTTGATACTGACATCTCTGCAGTAAAACACCCACACACACCCACACAAACAAACCCACACAAACACACCCACACACACACTAGGGGGCAGTAAGGACACTTGTCTGAAAGTTCTACACCAGACTGAACGTCAGTAGGTAGGGAGTGGAGGTGCTGAAAGCTTCCCTCGTCACCTGTACCTCACCTGTTCTGGAGGGCGACCAGTAGACACGGGTCCAAGATGTTTTCCTCTGGTTCCCAGGTGTTGTACCTGTAAGCAGAAGGAAGGAAGACAGTAAGGTGAGGAGTGAGATCGTGAGCAGACCTGTCAACATGTCTAGATCCGTTAGCCATACTCTGTTAAAGGTGGTGAATCCCTGAAACAGGTAGAGTCATCTTCATATTCAGCCTGTGAATGTTTTTATCTCATATGAGGATCTGCACATCAACAAACCCTACAGCCACTGAGCAGAGTTGGCTGGTATGTCGTTTAAACAAAACCATAAAAAACAAACAACAAAAAGATAAACAGTGATATTTCTCCAGACATGCCATCCTTACAGTCCTCTCCACATCTCCATCTCTTCTACACCCCTCTTCTTTAATGTCCTACTAGCACAGGAGCCCTGTGTTACTGTACGATTAAAGACGTGGAATGTTAGCTGTCAGTGGAAAGCGGTTCAGAGCTCCTGAACACTACTCAGGGGCTCTGCGGGACAAGCTACCAGTGGGAGGAGGACCTGAAAATGTGGAACGTAGAACAGAAGAGAAGAGTTCAGAAGACACACCTGGGTGAGGTTTGAACTCAGGTCGGCGCGCTGGAAGACAAAACAATAAGAACCGCACAAACCCACACAAATTCAGGAAAAGCTTGACCAGGAAACAAGGACGCTGTGGAGGACTGGCTACCTCCTAAATCTACCGAGGTTTAAACCTTGTAAAACTTAGTGTTAGTGGGAGTAAGTAAGTGAGTGTTAGTGGGTGTTAATGAGTGTTATTGTGAGTGCGTAAGTGTTAGTGGGTGTTAGTGAGTGAGTGCTAGTGTGTGTGAGTGGGTGTTAATGAGTGTTAGTGGGTGTGAGTGTGTGTTAGTGTGAGTGAGTGTTAGTGGGTGTGAGTGTGTGTTAGTGAGTAAGTGTTAGTGTGAATTAGTGGGTGTTAGTGTGTGCTAGATTGAGTGTTAGTGAGTGTTAGTGTGTTTTTGTGCGTGAGTGTTAGTGGGTGTTAATGAGTGTTAGTGGGTGTGAGTGTGTGTTAGTGTAGGTGAGTGTGATTGTTAGTGGGTGTGAGTGTGTGCTAGTGGGTA
>JAMWET010002252.1:60000-95188 GCA_024036415.1 Prochilodus magdalenae | reverse complement strand
TCTGAGAGCCATATGCGACTCCACTCTGTGCTCCCCCCCCCCCCCCCCAAAAAAAAATTAAATGAGTTATATATGTACTATCTGTATGCCGATTACTAATTAGAGAAGCTAACTGTGTCCTAGACACCAATAAAAGGAAGGGCGTTCAAGGTACTGATATTTCTCAATACAGGAAAAGGAACAACTCAGTTCTATATAGACTTAAATGGGCAAAAGAAGACTTTAGCTGTTACAGAAAGTGAAAATGGCAAGAAAACATTGACCCTGCACTGACACTACAGCTTTTAAAGATTTGGTTACATTACAATTATTGCTAATAATAATAAATACAAAGAATGATAATAGTGTCTGTTTATACAGCACCTTTCATACAATAGCCAGCTCAAGGTGCTTTACAAACAATTGAAATCAGTAACAGAAATGTTTTTTAAGCTAAAGACACAAATACATTTCTTTTTTTGTGGTGAGGCGATGTTCAGAGCATCCACAGCCACTTCAGAGACAGCGAGCCGACACACGGACCGCATGTGCGCACAGGGCATCCAAGGGTCAAGTCACTTGTAACTTGGACAGACGACTGACATGCCACCCTGCCTGTGACAGTGGATGGCCCTCCCTTGTCCCAGATGCCGCTGAACCACTTCTACGCTCGGTTCGAGGACAGCACGAAAACGGCGTACGGCAGCGAGGAAAGACCCCGCCTCCTCTCCGAGGCGACCAGGTGGTTACGTGTTGGGTGGTCTTACAGCAGCTGACGTGAGGAAAACCTCTACTGCATGAGTTGTAACCCACGGAAATGCCGCTTGGAACCGGACAACGGGCGCCGGCTAGAGAGTGCTCAGGGAGTGTGCGGACCAGCTGACAGATGTCTTCACCGACATCTTCAACATCTCCCTGAGCAGTGCCACCGTCCCAACGTGTCTCAAGGCGACCACCATCATACCCGTGCCGAAGAAGTCTTCAGTGTCCTGCCTCAGCCCTCTGTTGTTCACCTTGCTGACTCACGACTGTGCAGCAATGCACAGCTCAAACCACATCATCAAGTTTGCGGATGATACGACTGTGGTGGGTCTCATCAGCCGGAATGACAAGTCAGCATACCGAGAGGAAGTGCAACGGTTAACAGACTGGTGTAGAACCAACAACCTGTCTCTGAACGTAGACAAGACCAAAGAGATGGTTGTTGACTTCAGAAGGACAAGTGCGTCAGTGACCCACTCTCCACCACACATCAACCGGCTCCACTGTGGAGATCGACAAGACACCACGTTCCTTGGAGTTCACCTGCAGAGGACCATCTACCTGGTCCCTCAACACCAGCACCATAACCAAGAAAGCCCAGCAGCGTCTCTACTTCCTGCGAAGGCTGAGGAAGGCACATCTCCTACCTCCCATCTTCACCACCTTCTACAGAGGAACCATCGAGAGCATCCTGAGCAGCTGCAGCACTGCCTGGTTTGGGAACTGCACCGCATCGGATCGCAAGTCCCTGCAGCGAGTAGTGAGGACGGCTGAGAAGATCACCGGTGTCTCTCTCCCACCATCATGGACATTTACACCATACGCTGCATCCGCAAAGCAAACAGCATTGTGGATGACCATACACACCCCTCACACACACTCTTCACCCTCCTACCATCTGGAAAAAGGTACAGAAGCGTCCGGGCCCTCACATCCAGACTAGGCAACAGCTTCTTTCCCCAAGCCATCAGACTCCTTAACACCCAGAGTCTGGTCTGAATAAGTGCAGACATTTCAGTGACTGGACTGAACACCCACACACACACAACCTCATCTTTTAAATCTGTCCACACATACCACTTAAAGTATAAATGTTTACATGTTTACCAAATATGGACATAACTGCTGCTAAAAACATTGTTCATCTTTTAAAAAAAAAAAAAAAGGACATAACCACACTTTACTGCACCCACTACCAGTGGGCTATCTGCACTGTCCCCTCCCTGTACTTATTGTTTGCTGTTTCGTGTATTGTAAATTGTCGTGTGTATTTATTGTATTTATTGTTTTATGTAGCTCCTTGGTCCTGGAGGAATGTTGTTTCATATGACTGTGTACTGTACACCACTGTATATGGTTGAAATGACAATAAAAACTACTTGACTTGACTTGACATTTTTTAAATGCGTTAATGTTAATATAGTTTTAACACGCTGAGTTAAAGAGATGCTTTAGTGACTGAGTTGACATGTGGAATGAAACTGAGCTCAGAGTCTAAGTCCAAGGTTTTCTACTTCAGGTTTTCTATTATTTGCTAAAGAACTGAGTTTGTCATTAAGCATTGTTCTCTGAGTTTATGAATTAATTTATTTTAAACTTAAGGAAGTGGAAATTAAATTCACTTATTCACTAAAGCAAAAGTAAATAGTTTCAAATCAACATCATTTGCTCTGTTTCATCACATTACATTTTCTTTGTGGTTACAGTTTCTTTTCTTTGGAAACTATTTAAGCAAACCTAAAAAATCATTCTTTTACCACTTGTGCTTTAAAATATGCATAACATACTTTGTTGTAGGTATATTATGTTTTTCAGGGCCTTGCACAGATCTCCTATTTACTTGGCGGTGACAAATTAGAGAAGCTAGTTGTGACCTAGATACCAATAAAAGGAAGGACTTTAAAGGTGCTGTTATTTCTCAATACAGCTGCTGTTAATGGGAAAAGGAACAACTTAGTTCTTTAAAGACTTAAATGGACATAAAGAAGACATTAGTGTGTTACATGTCAAATTGCCAGATGCTCTATAGACTCTTCACCGGAGGAGGTGAAAAGACACTATGACAATTGTTCAGAACTTTTCATGTAGGCAACCTAGTCCTAGCATTACTTCCTTTAGCAGATTCTTGTAGCAAAACATGCTTGTTTTGCATGTCTATGCTATGGCGTTTAGAAAGAGCAAAGTACTACCAATTATGTCATTAGGACTTCAGATAGAAATTTTCCACATAAGCCTCTTAAAGTCATACCTTCCTTGTTTGCCTGTGGTTACATCTTCTGCTTCTGTGGCTGTGTCTATTCTAAGTACTTACCTTGTAAGTCTGTAGTCTGTAGACCTTCAGATACATTTCCATTTCCATTTAAGGCATTTAACAGACTCACACTCCCTTGTGCCAGCCTGTCAATTTCTGAGATGCTTTTGCAGTTGGACACCAAGTTAGCCCACTTGCCACTCAACATTAAGTCAGACCTACAAATATTTAACCCCAGATTTCCCTCTGATGTCCAGTCACTCTCCATGCCCATTTGTGTGATTACCTTGCTTCTGGAAGATCTGTTTGTGTTCCTGGTATTCTGTGTATCGACTCTCTGCCTGTAGGTCTGACTCTGAGAGTGGTTTTGCCCCTGTACTGTAGCTGTTGTAATATATTATGTATACATATAAAACACCGTTTGTACATGGTATTACCAGTTGTAGGGCTGGTCGCTGTTTATGTTTTATGTTGGGTATGGGTTAGTTTACCTGTTTTATGACTAGTTAGAGGATTAGGTTAATGGACTACACATAGTGTCTAGTATGGATTCTAGTATGGATACTAACTTTGTTCCTTTGGTTACAAAAAGTAATATATATTGGTCAATGATGTAATAGCTGGAATGGAATGGACTTTGTCGCCCCCTGTAGGACATAAATAAATAAATTTCTAGATTTGTCCAAATATTTTGTCTGCCCAGCTCCACCCATGAAACTGCCTAAAATCATAATTTCACTCAAGAGCTGTCTGGTCGAATAAAATTGTTTTTGAAGAGGATAGGAATGCCATCTTGGGAAACGGTCTCAAAGTTGGCGCTGTTTCATTGTCATTCAGATTTTTGTCATTCCCTTTCTTTTACATAATCTTTCATGGCTTCCTTTTTATAATCTTCATGAGATCTCAGAATCGAGCTGCTGGGGAAGACTGAAGTGGGGAAGAGCACCTCAGGAAACATCATTCTCAGGAAAGAAGCTTTCAGGGATTTGATGTCCTCTGAGTCAGTGACCATTCTTGTGGCCTGTCAGAAAGAATCAGCTGTTGGACAGAGATAGATCTCTGTGATCGACACTCTAGTACCGTTTGACACTGGTGTTACTAATGAAGAGATCAGGAAGGAATTTGTGCATCACCATAAAAGCGTCCACGCATCTCTCTGCTGGTTCTTGCTCTGGGACGCTTCACACAGCAGGAAGAAGAAGCAGTGAAGATGATCCAAGATCTCTTTGGTGATGAGTTCAGAAGAGTTCAGAACACCATGGCGCTGTTCACCAGAAGAGATAATCTTGCAGCATCGAGGACTTTATTAAAGATTCAGATTAGCACCTGCACTGGTAGATAGGGCTACAGAAGAGGCATTTGTAAGATTTGCCAATGGGTTTCTAGATTTGATAGGTTTATGCTGTATGCCAGAAGCCCATGCCACAAAACAGAGTCCCCTCGTCCTGGGATAGGCTCCTGAAACCATTAATTTGTACCAGATTCATTAATTAAAAAGGAAAGAAAGACAGAGAATTAAGTATAAGAAATGAAGTAAAATAAAAGGAATAGTAGAAATAAGAAGAATGTGACATTGAGAAAAAGGAAACAAGCAAAGATAAAAAAAAGAAACTGTGAAGACAGATAGATAGATAGATAGATAGATAGATAGATAGATAGATAGAAAGAAAGATAGATAGATAGATAGATAGATAGACTGTTGAGAGACGGTACTAGACAAATACAAAGGTTGGTTGCATCCTGTTCGTCCAAGTCTTGAGAATTTTAGAAACGCTGACAATTAAGTCAAAAAGTCCAATTTACATATCTGGCAATGAATAAATCAAATTAAAACTGCATGTGACAGGCCAGGTGCTGGAACATACTAAACAACCAGTTGGTTATCTTAGCCTTTTTCGTGTAGCCAATGTCTCTTTTGAACCACAAGGTGGCACTGTTAGATTAATAGCGTAATAGCACCCAGTGTTTGGTGCTTGTTTGGAATCAGCATTAACTACAGTAAGTAGAACATATATTACTAAGACTACTTAGCCTTTCTAAACTCAAAGTGTGGGTCTCAGTTTGTTAAAGTCTAATCCGATCTCAATAATCATTCTAGAGTGATTCACATGCAAAGTGAAGTCTCCTGTTAATGTTTCAGTAAATGAAACTGAAACTAAGTAAAGCAGAGAGTCCACCTGGTGCTTAAAAAGACAAAGCCCAAAGACATTTGCATCATACCAGCATCAACTGCAGTTCAAAGCAGTGGAGAGTGAAGTTCTGCTTCCAAACTACTTTTACGGTAAGACTGAGTTGCTGTTCACGTATATGTGGAAGGAAATATGCACAATACAATGAAGAAATAAGATCAATTAAAAATAATAATTAATCATACACCGCTAATTCAGACAATAAGCTAATTTTCAAGACTTTCGGGTTATGGATCAGGTGTGTTAGGGCAGTAAAGTGAAGAAGCAGTGTGATCCTAGACAATGATCCTTAATGTATTAAACATTTGAAAAATGTATTTTTAGGTAGAAACAATAATTAACTCCCATTCTACTGCCATTGTACATAAAGAGAACTGATACAGACAAGCTAATGAATGTGTTGCACAAAATGTTATCATAATTGTTATAAGAGTCTACATGTTATAGGAAGTGTTTATGCTAAAATATCTCTTATTTAAGTGTGACATAAGTATTTATTGACATTGTGGATTCTTTTATCTTATTTCAGTGCATATTTATGTAGTATTTAATGATGCTATTTATGGAATTAATATCTAGTGTACCAGGTTATAGGAATGTTTATAATTCATAAATGAATTAAGAGTCTAGTTGAATGTTATAAATACTCATCAATACTTATGCTGTAATTGAATATTTGTAAATATTAATTTGCAGTTCACAGGATGCAAATATATTGCAAATCATTTATATGTATACAGTGCCCTCCATAATTATTGGCACCCTTGGTTAAGATGTGTTCTTTAGCCTCTCATAAATTGAGTTTTTTTCAAAATAATATAGGACCACAATGGAAAAAAAGAGTAAAATCCAACCTTTAACTCAAGTGAATTTTAAGGGGGAAATAAAATCCCACATTAAGAAATAATTATTCTTCATAAAATCACCTGTTCCACAATTATTGGCACCCCTAACAATTCCTAGGAAATAAATTTAATAAAAGTATTTCTGTCACTTCTACAGTAGTTTACGAAGTTGATCAGAGTATGTAGGAACATTTAATTAGTAATTCACAACTTCCTGTTTCCCTGGGGTATAAATATGACGTGACACAGAGGCCATTTCTCTTCAACATGGGAAAGACAAAGGAACATACCATTCAAGTAAGGCAGATGTGTGTTGACCTTCACAAGTCAAGAAAATAGCCACTCGCCTACACCTGTCCATATCTACTGTCAGAGGAATTATTAAAAAGTTTAAAACAACTGGAACAGTGGTAAACAAGCCTGGACGAGGACGCCACCACGCACAGTGAGGAGGATGATAAGAGAAATAAAAAGTTCTCCAAAGCTCACTGTTACAGAATTGCAACAAATGGCAGCTTCTTCGGGTCACAAAGTCTCCAAAACAACCATCAGGCGCTATCTACATGCCAACAAGCTGTTTGGGAGGCATGCACGAAAAAACTTTTACTCACTCACCATCATAAACACAAACGTTTGGAGTTTGCTAAGCGGTACTGGGACTTCAACTGGGACCGTGTGCTTTGGTCAGATGAAACAAAGAGCTTTTTGGCAACAAATGCTCTAAGTGGGTCTGGCATAACACAAGAGCTGAGTATGCAGAAAAGCACCTCATGCCCACTGTGAAATACGGGGGAGGATCAGTGATGCTGTGGGCCTGTTTCTCTTCCAAAGGCCCTGGGAACCTTGCTAGGGTGCATGGCATCATGAATGCTCTGAAATACCAGGACATTTTAAAACAGAATCTGGTGGCTTCTGCCCAAAAGCTGAAGATGGGTTGTCACTGGGTCTTTCAGCAAGATAATGACCCTAAACATATGGCCAAATCTACACAGAAATGGTTCACCACACACAGAATCAAGCTCCTCCCATGGCCATCTCAGTCCCCAGACCTTAACCCCATTGAAAACCTGTGGGGTGAGCTGAAGAGGAGAGTGCAGAGGAGAGGACCCATGTCGCTGGATGATTTAGAGAGAATGTGCAAAGAGGAATGGTCAAAGACCCCTCTTTCTGTATTCTCCCATCTTGTGAAACAGTATAGGAGGAGATTAGGTGCTGTTTTGTTGGCAAAAGGGGGTTGTACAAAGTATTAACATCAGGGGTGCTAATAATTGTGGCACACATGATTTGATGTTAAACAATTATTTCTTAATGTGGGATTTTTTTCCTACTGAATAAATTCACTTGAGTTAAAGGTTGGATTTTACTTTTTTTTTTTTCCTTCGTATTATTTTGAAAAAAACTCAATTTATGAGAAGCTAAAGAACACATCTTAACCAGGGGTGCCAATAATTATGGAGGGCACTGTAAGTATATATATATATATATATATATATATATATATATATATATATATATATATATATATATATATATATATATATATATAATTTCACATGTAAAACATGGCAAAGTTAAAATATACTAACAATAAAGTTCTGTGTTGTTAATAAATTGTAAATTGTTCATTTTGAGTCCTAAATGATTCTTTTTTATTTTTTATTGTTTATGAAAAGCACTTTGTATTGCCAGCCAAGATTTAATAAAGGCTGTAATTAACTAAAAAAGATTAGATTTTTCAGCAAATTAAACAAGCATTGTCTGTCTCAGGATTGGTTAGCTGCACATAGTCTTAGTATCATTTCTACACTCAAAAAAGCACCCCGAGTTTTGTAACATAACATTAAGGTGACTTACTATTTTGTTCCTACAGTTACGGCGGACCAAATTGCTTATCTTGGTGCTAATGTCTTTCTTGAGTTTTTACTGCACTTTTATTACATACACCTTGGGGAAAAAATACCACATTACGGACCTCAGTGAGCTCAATAAGAGAAGCATCCATGGCTGGAATACTATAGGAACCAGAGAGGGGTACCATAGAAACTACACTGTATACCCCAGCAGCTACCTAGCAACACTCTATAGCAAAAATAGACCATATAAAAGTTACTGGATCACTATCTACAAACATCTAGAGCTTTATAAACCAATTAAACCAACATCTACACTTTCAACTTATTAGCTAAACTTGTCTAGCTAACTTAACCACCATTAACAAACTTCCATCCTTTACTTGGTTTTGTAGTTTAACGCTGCAGTGAAATTAATCTGTGGCTTTAACTGCAGATATTAGACTGTGTTGTAAAGTGTCCGTCTGCTGCTGTTTGTCCTTCATTTCAGTTTAGGAGATTATCCTGAAAATGGCAGCAACAAAAGGAAAGTCACAGCTATGTCTGAATGCTATCTTGCTTGGGGACACAGGAGCTGGGAAAACTGCCTCTGGAAACACTATCCTGGGCCGATCAGCTTTTGTCAAAGAGAAAAGCTCCAGAACAGCAAGTTTTCAAAAAGAAAGTGTGATCATTAGCGGAGTCAGAGTAGATGTGTATGACACACCTGCACTGTTGGACATGGAAGCCAATAAAGAGAAGTCTTCTGAGCTGTGTAGGATTCTCCTCCAGCTGGACATTACAGGCCCTATTGTGTTTTTGCTGGTGATTAAGGCTGGCACTTACACTGAAAAAGAGAAGAAATATGTTGAGGAAATTGAGAAGCGTTTAGGTGATTGGCGTTTGAACACGTGGATCCTCTTCACCAGAGTAGATGAGCTAAAGCAAAGAGGAACGACAGCAGAGAAATGGATAGAACAAACCGAAGAACTGAAAAGGCTGTTGGAGAGATTTCAGAACAGGTATCACACCTTCAACAATAAAGCACAAAACCCGGATCAAGTGAAGAAACTCATCGAGGCTTTGAAAAAAGCGCCTCTGTCCATGCGTAAGTACAGTATACTCTTCATAGTTTAGCAGAACCTTGACTCATGCAAGTACTAATGTACTCTGTGTAGTAACACTTAGCTAAAAGTTTCAGACATGGAATGAAAACAGAACAAGCGGTACAGCCTAAAGATCAGGATTTTGCTGTAGATAAATTGACTAAACTGCAAACGGACCCGAAGTACACATGCTGACACATCTGTGTTGTAAACCTAGGGTTGATGTGCTCTTCAGACTTTTTGCGAATTTTTAGAAAATCCTTTTTTTTTGTTTACTTTTTTTCATTCAGTACAGTTATTAAGTACAAGTTATACATTTTTCTACAAAAGAGAAAAAACACAGAAGTATACTAGACAAGAACTAAACTTACCCAGTAGTATGAGTCCTGAAGTCCTGAAATTAGTTTATGTTTCTGTATCTATGATCTGAATATTAAGACATGTTAAAATGTGGCTGTTTGATGCCAGTAATATGTATAAATCCATTTTTCTCTTTTGTCTCTCCACCTTCAAATAAACAGTTCCAGAGATAAACAGATTTCCGAGGACAAAACCTGACAGAAACAACAATCCACTTCAGAGGAGAATTGTTCTGCTGGGGAAGACTGGTGTTGGAAAGAGTGCAACAGGGAACACCATCCTACGAGGAAATAGATTTCGATCTCGTTATAGTTTATCCTCTGTAACAACGGAGTGTGATGTTCAGCAGGCAGAGGTTGCAGGGAGGAATGTGTCTGTAGTGGACACACCAGGATTATTTGATACAAACTCAGATCCTGGGCAACTGGCTGAAGAAATCGGAAGGAGTATCTATCTGTCTCGTCCAGGACCTCATGCTTTCCTTTATGTAGTGCCTCTTAATACCAGGTTCACAGAACAGGAAGTCGACGTTGTCCAGAAATTCGAGATCATTTTTGGGGAAGAAATGAGAAAATACACTATCATTCTCTTTACCCATCCAGAGGTGTTTGAGGGAATGAATATAGAGACTGAAATTCAACAAAATCAGTACACAAGCAGGCTGGTTGAGCAATGTGGGGGATATCATGTCTTTGATAATAGGGGCCGAAATAACCAGCATCAGGTCATCCAGCTGCTGGACAAGATAGACAGATTAGTTGAGCGGAATGGAGGAAGCTACTATTCAAATCAAATGTTTCAAGATGCAGAGAGTTTTAGCAGGTCCAATCCAAACTCGGGCTGGAGTAGGTTTTTACAAGAGTACTGGCCTCATTTGCTAATCGGTGGAGTAGTTGGAGCTGCAGCTGCTCCTATAGTTGGGGTTACAACTGCAACTGCAGCTGTGGCAGGAGCTTTAATCGGTTTGTTCTCAGGGTGTGCTGGTTTACGCATTAAAGTAAGACAAGGTGAGGGAGCAGGAGAAGGATTCGGGGCAGGGGTCGGGTTTGAAGGGCTATGGGCAGGTTCTGTATCTGGCAGAGGAGTAGGATTAGGGGTAGAGGTAGGAGTAGGAAATGTAGAGGTTGGAGTAGGTATTGGTATAGGGGCAGGAGTAGGTAGAGGTTCATTTCCAGTTGCAGGTACAGAAGATGTAGGGGTAGGGGCAGGGATTGGAGTTGGAGTTGGAATAGGGGTAGAAGCTGGGGATTTAGGAGTAGGAATAGGTTTTGGGACAGGGGTAGGTGCAGGTGCGGGTACAAGAGAAATAGGCACAGGAATTGGAGTTGGAGCAGGACTAGGGCTAAGGGCTGGGAATGCAGAGGCGGGGATAGGGGCAGGAAGGGCATTAGGAGTAGGAATAGGTACAGACGGGATAGTTGCAGGACATGGGGTAGGGGCAGGAATTGGGGTGGCAAATGAAAGAAATTCTAGTACATGCAGCATTTGCTAATTTCTTTGTTTCTTTTTGAAAATGCCCATTTTTTGTATAGTCCTAGTTAACCATTCCTCAAATGTTCTTCGTCTACACTTTAGTTACTGTGGAAACGGCTTATCCAATCATCCCAAATACATGACTACATGATACAGTAACAGGCAGATTAACTTGCTTAATTCATTACGTTACATTAATTCTTGAACAGCTTTTTTAAAGTACTTTTCTTCAGTTGAATAACAGAAATCCGAACCATATTTTTAACCTTGGACCTGATCATATATGTAATGAAGCTGAATAATACTGATTAATAAATAGTGATAATCAATGCAGAATGAGTTAGCTAAGTTAAGCTAGTTTCGAGTGCCTTTTTAGCCAAAAAGAATGTCATCTGTCTAATTAAACTTAAGTGTGGCACAGTGTAAGCTAAATTTTTAGAAAAATTTGTTTCAATATGAATAAATAGAAGTAACCTGAACTATGCATCATACCTCATTGTACAGGAAACACACCACTGAATGTTACCTAATGTTTTTATTAATGTATCTGCTTGTTTATTTATTCTGTGTTTATTGGCTTCAGATACTTTCTTTGATTCTTTGGTTGTGCATTTTTCGTGTTTGTTTATTTTTAAGAAAATGAAGACAATACGTTTTTATCCCTTTGTTAGCTACAGCAGCAATATACTGTGTGCACATTCTTTCTGTTGCAATATTTGACTCTTGATAAATTTGCATGTCATTACTCTTGCACAAGCTTTTGATGAAATAAAGAAGTAAATAAAAGCAAAACCGTTTTAATTTAGAATGTGGATTGCAGCGGAATTTTTTTTGGCGGAACATCCATGACCTATTTGGTTCCATTCAAAACGATAAACCAGTTGTAAATAAATCGATATCCAGTTAGGTACACATAGCAGGCACATGTGAGAGTAAGTGAGAGTAGCTGTGTATAAACAGTGTTTGTTTTTCCTGAAGCTCGAGGGGCTTAAGGGATGTTCAAAACATTTAAATTCACATGGGGTTAATTAGGTTATGTAGTTATGTTGTTTTGGACATTCCTGTTGACATGGGGACCATTTGGAATACCTCCCATGGACATTGTTTAGGTAGAGGAAAATGAAAGTAAAGTAAACTTAAAACGAACAAAACAATTTTTATTAAAAGATGGTTGTGATACAAATGAAGGCATTAAAACACATCACTATTGGGCAGTTTTTTTATTATTATTATTCTTATTATTATTTTACATTTTACATTGTTAGAATTTTGGACGGTCAGGAACATTCGGTCAGGAGTCAGGAGACTGCTTTGGCATTGGCAGGAGTTTATCTGCACATACAGAGATGCACAGCTTGGTCGATTGTCAGTCTAACAGGAGAAGAAAGAGTGGAAGAGGAATTTAATGAGGGGTAAGTGGGGGATGAAGATGATGACATGAAAAGAGATGTTGGGTGTAAAGATGAGGGGCTGATTGTATCACTTTAAGATGGAATACAAATAAACGAAGGATTGAGTTGGCCACTACTTTCTGCAAATATAGAGTGACGTTGAACATTTCCCATAGCAAAAAGCCATTTGCTAGAGCTTCACCATAAGCATAAGACACATTTTGCTAATACTTAACAAAAAAGACAATTAAACCATATAAAAGAGCATACCTTGAGAGGATAACATTAGAAAGGAAAATACATATGTTGAGGCTAATTTCTTTTAATCATCATTAGTGACTTTGGTTAACTGAAGTTTATGATGAGGGTCATTTATTCACAGTTTACAAAATAAATAGTAATAATAAAAATGTTTGTTACAACTTAATTTTTTTTATATATTATATTATACAAACTTGTGTTAATCTAAACTTACCACTAACATTATTTCACTGAAAGTATTTGTTACATAAAAGTAGATAAATTTATTTTTGCTAGGTGAAACCTAGATCCTTTTAGATCCCGATTTTTAAAGTATACAGTTTTAGTAGATTGCCTATTTGCGTTATGCATTAGTGAGGCCTAACATTGCCTTGAATAAATTCTTTGAGATTTTTTATGTACTGAATTTTCATCATTTTGAAAATGTCATTTTGTTTGAGTCATCAAGTTTCTCTCGATAAAAATGCACAACAATGGAATTAAATTCTGGAAATAGACATGAGCAATAGAAATATTCTTAAAGCAGAATTTTAAGGGAGTGAAGAATGCTAAGATGATGGTGAGGTGTACAGTGTCTACTAATTACATATACTGAGTGAAAGAGCCATTGTTCTTTCAGGGTTTGTCAGTGGAACCTGCCTAGCTGCATTTTGTGCATGTTTACAGTTAAAAGTGCTATTGAAACTCACAAACCCGGAAATCTTATTTACAGTTAATTCTGTTGCTTAGAAAGTGAAGTAAAATAGCACAGGGAAGCTCTAAAGGGCAGTGGATTAAAAAAATCCACTCAGTGGTTTCTGTGACAATAAGTTTATTTTTATTTGTGGCCTCAAGTTCTTAACATTCTTTATACCATTATCATGAGATAACAAATTCAGTTTTCCTAATAATACAAATACAAATACATAATTTTTTTCTGAAATCATGAACTGAATGTGCAAAAGTCTAAAGAGTTGTAAGCGTACATGCTCTAAAGGCTTTAGCTGTTAAAGCCAAGTTCCACTGAGTTTTCAAGATGTCTGCCTAATTCAGTAGCTGTGATCAAATTAAAGTCAGAATGGTTTGATATGAAAATGGCTAAAAGGTCCAAGTGAAAATACACATGTGCACATGTAAACAGAGATATCAGGATAAAGACTTTGTTTTTGGGGTTGTTTACATAAAATAGGATTTCTCATTGATAATTTGTCTTGCCCTTATAACCACTATAGTTACGGAGCCTAAGTTGTGCAGATTGTTGTGTTATGGTATATGATTTTTGGGTGTGTTAAAAAGCAAGGAAGCCTGAAACTGAGTAATGGAGACCGCCTGCAAAAATCAGGGGTTTAGTTTTAAGGCTTTTGGAAGTAAACCCCAATGACCAGCTTCTATACCTTTCATGGTAATATACATTGAGATACCAAAAGTTATGGGACAGCAGTATGTTAATTTAATTATCAAGTGGCGTTACCTCAGAGAATGGCTTGGAAACGTCACCACTTGTATAAATTGTGAGGGGTTATCTTGTAAGTGAGGTCATGGCATGGTAATGTTAAGTATTGGTGTTGGAATGAGGCATGACATTGTGTGCCAGATTTGGCAAAACATTCCACTTCCATTGTGCTGACATTAACTGTGTAGCAGGAATACATGATAGAAAGCATTACCCCTGACAGTAGACAGCACAGGGGCTGCCTGGGTGCTCGATAATGGTGACAGGCAGCGTCTGGCTTGAATTGTCTGGTAAACAGACAAGCGACTCTGCCAGAAATCACATCCACATTCAATGTAGGAAGCCCCACACACATATCCCACAGGGACGTGCAGCGTTCTTTAGCTTCCATGGGATATGGGAGCAGAAGACCCAGCAGTGTGCCACCATGCCATCAGGCCCAAGTTGTCCACAATTGATTTGAGGAGCATTCAGGATATTTCATATCACATCAAATTTGATACCAAAAACTCATAGAAATCAAATCCTATCAGTAATGGATGCTCATATCATCACATTCATTATAAGTGTTTATTTTGCATTGTCACATTATTAGAGATTTCACACATAGCAGACCTCATATTACCTAGACACATGGCCATAATGAACAGAGCTTAATGCAAAATGCAAGCTGTTTGAAAGTGGATATTTTTTAACATTACAGAACAAACAAAACCTTAATAAACGATCAATATATGACATGTTCCTTAAAGTAAATTAATAATGCTGTTATAAAATGTGTATCTCCATGTCTACCCATGCTAGCTCTGCATTGAGGATAGTTGTTGGACAGCCTAAATTCAGAAACTGAAGTCATTCAAAAGAAACATGCCTACCTAATGAGTTTTTGCCCCAGTACATTGGATTTTCCATGTCCTGTGAAATTATTTAAAACAAGGCACTGTGTTAGTATATTTATATCTTGTGCCCCAGTACATTGAATAAGTAAAGCCCATAAAGAATATTAAGTATACACATAAGTACACCTCCTGTATAGGTGGAACACACAGCAACACCAAAAAACAACACTACAGATTTAAAAGCATAATTATGTTTATGGACTAAATTTAATAGAGGAAAATTAAACAGGTAATGTGGCCTGTGCTAAAAAGGTATGGGCTAAGAAAAATAATTTCTTAAAAAAAAAAAACTTGTCATTCTTACATACAGTGGTGATATTTAGCAACAATAGGTTATATTTGTTAATTACAAAACCAAAATGCAAATTAAACTGGAAAATAGGAAATATTGTACATTAAACCAGCACAGATTAGGCGAGAACATTGATAAAATGAACACACCTTGATCTTAATGCAGGCCTTGTGTTGTGCCAGTGGCTCCAGCAGCTCCAGCTAACCCTGCTAGCCCTACTGAAAAGACTCCCCTTGGACCTATTAAATCACCTACCATTACACCAGCAGCAAAACCACATGGAATCCCCAACATTTCCACTCTGTTCTGATGCTGTCTGAAAGATTTCACACACATTTGTATCCAGGCTTTTCTTAGAATTGCTCCAACTACTGCTGCCGACAGCCCAGTTATACTTCCATGTGTAAAAGTCATAACATCTGCAGACCTTTTGTTCTGTATGTTAAGTCCACCCATAGCCACTGCAATTACACAGATTAAATACAAACATTGTGGTCTCATTAGCAAAGCAGCCATGACCTTTCTTTTACAGTATGCAATGACTGAATGGGTATAACGGAACATCTCTAATGTATAGCACCTGTTCCCATTTGCAGTCACCAGTCGGTCAATTTTCTCCACTAGCTCAATGACCTGTTGTCTATTTGCTAAATCCTTATTGTTAAGTACATGATATCTCCCTCCACAGTGATCTACTAAATTTGACAGTCTTCTGTTTTCTCTTATCAGTTCCTCAGCTGTGTAGCCATGTAGATCATCTCCATGTGTGAAGAGGACAATAGTGTATTTCATGGCTTCTTCACCAAATGTGTGTTTAAATGACGACACAGTGTCCACTTCTTGCTCAGTGAAGGTGTCCAGTGTGAGAACGAAGAAGAGGGCATGTAGCCCAAGAGGACACCATTTCAAACCTTTCTCAATTTCCACCCTGAAATCGTACTTTGATAGTGTTGAATGAAAGAAATTCGGACAGTCCACAACAGTTACTGTCCTATTTGCAAGCGTAGAGCTTTGTTTTTGGCATTCGTCAGTTAAAGAGGAGAAGCTGGCAGCCGTGGGAAATGCATTTCTGCCCAAAATGGTATTTCCTGCTGAACTTGTTCCAACACCAGTTTTCCCCACCAGCAGCAAGCGGAGCTCATGATCATTCTCGACCTCAGTGTTTGCACTCATCATTAGAGGAGAAAACCACCACTCACCTACCACCAGAAAAAAAGCTAATGGTGAGAATATATAGAAATACATTAAAACACATTATCTGATGGCAATGAAGGCATATTCTGATATAAGGTGTAAACCATATTACGGCATTCCTTTTCCATTCAAATTAATGTAATATTGTTATTTCATGTTTCTTGCACATTCATGCACTTTTTCCATCACTTGTGAATTTTTTTAAAATAACAAAATGGCATTTTTTATATAAATATAATGTATATAAATATATTATATCAATGGCACGTTTTCATATTGGTTTTTATTTTATTATCTAGCTCTTGTATGATGCAGATATTTGTAGTTAGTTGACTAATCTGTCACAAGTGAGTTATACATTTTATAAATTATAATTAATTCACTAGTTTTAACATAAAAAAAAGTAATCAAAGTTTTCTGAATAATAAAATTAAAAAAAATAATTATAAGTTAAATTGAAAAACACTGAAAAGTAACTAATACATATATTATATGACAGAATTATATAATAGTACAATATCTGCTTACAGGGCCCAGTGTGACAGTATATTTAATAACATGAATACAAGTAAGTAGCTTACTTACTTATTTGCATTAATTGCATTCATTCATTAAAACATGCAACAGTTATTAGTTGTTATTTAAACTTAGAATATATTATTTATTTATTTAATCATCAATTAATCATTACATTCCTAATAATTATCTCTTAATTAATGCCTTCATTGCCATCAGTTCTTGTAGGCACCCTGCTACTTTATTTCAAAACAGGGGTAAATCATTATTCAGTTTGTCGTGTTAACACAGGTCAAGTCACTAACACACTGAGATTCATTCATTGTTGAAATAAAGAGAAACAATAAAATGCTAGTAAATGAAACTCACAGATATGGCTGTCCGCCAGCGTTTGTAAACCAGGGCGTTCCCCTCAGAGCATTTCCATTGCAGGCACTTCTCCTTTGTTTGCCAAATACGGTAATCACTTCACTGCCAAATTTGCTTCTGTAGAGTATAATCACCGCCGTGTTTGACTCTGATCAGCAAAATGATGAGGCACGTTGACAGCTTTCACAGTGTTGGCTGTTATTCTATTAAATAATTGGTTGAAAGCCAACGTGTCTGGACTGATATGTAACTCCTACGGCAGAGTCAAGTGGAGGCTTTGCACATCTAGGTGGACTAGCCTTGCTAAGCTGCTTCTTGATTGGCTAATACCAATGCTCCTAATTTAAATGACATCCTGAAACATCTATTCCTAGTCCTTCCACACTCTCTCACTTGTTATCATTTTCTGACATGAATGAGAGTACTGATAATAAAATGAAAAAATAATGCTTACAGGTTTTATGACTTAAGAAGTTAGTAGTTACAGTGGTAAAAAGGAATAATAGCATAGCAAACTCTAAGTCAAGATAAAATGTCAGGTTTCAAGTTTTACAAAATAATTATTGGCAACTACTACAGTTAAATTAGTTGTGATAAAGTTCTGCTGAAATGATGTGGTATTACGGCTGTACAGTACGATTACACTTCTGCTTTGTTATCTGTTAGGTTTATAAATGTTCAAATGCAGTGTAATGTACAGACACAGTTACAGGCTGTAATTACAGTTAAACTAAACTGCATCGTACCAGTATAAATTTGATCAGTCCTTCAGGTAATTGCATTTAACTTATGACAGAATTACTGCATTATAGTCACCCATTGGTTGTTCTGTTATTGTTCAGATGTAGGCACAGCTGCAAAACATTGATACCTAGAAACAGATGAAATAAATATACTAGAGATTAAAAATAATATAATTGTATTACCTGTTATTAACAAAACACACTGTTATAAAGCACTGATCTGGCAAAAGACTCAAACATGTATATTTATAGAGTGTTTATGTGTCTTTATCCATTTTAATGTTACAATAAGTAACCTGTTATTCTTTACAAATTAGCATAGGACTTGTTGTACAACCATTATTTTTTGTTTTACCATTAACTTTATTCATCTTTTAATGTTTTGATTTTGTTTATAATTGTGTGAGATACAGAAAGTGTAGACCTGCATTCAGTAACATTGCAAAAAATATAGCAGCATGGGTAATTGTGAACTAACTGGTAAGGTTCTGGAAACTTGCTTGTAGGAATATTAGAACAAAATTATTATTAAATCAAAAAATCCTACTGGGGGATGACAGTGTTTGGGGTGGGTGGAGCGGTGGAAAGGTTGAAAGTGAAAGTAAGATGAAACCTGCCTCTTCGCTCTGAATGTCTCCCGAATCTAAATACTGATTATTGGCTATTTCAGCAATAAGGTAAGATTTGTAAATGCATTATTATTAAAACTGAAAATGTATTTCACCATATAATAATGGCAGACAGAGGTAACAGCAAATAGAAAACTGCTTGATTTTATATACGTGTATTCATAAGCAGCTTTTGAGACTGGTGCAGCCATTTTCTTCTAAGCAAGGCAGGTGTACACTATGCATGGCTGACTAATTATCTAACACCTGCGTCAGTAGCATGTCATGTTATATACCAGTGTGTGCTTGTGATGGACGTCTGTACAAGACTGAAGACCACCTTTACCAAAGAAGATTTTACACAAGTGACTTGCAGACAACCAGTAATAATATGAGTAAGTATGATTTTCTAATAACCATCATTAACTGTTAACCAATATTCGATATGATTTTCAATATATATAAACATATGAAAATATGCAATATTCAAAGTCAAATCTTTTTATTTTTTTTTATTTTTTTTTTTTTTTAAATCCTGAAGTACACTCACAGTACAAAACAAAAAGTGACAGTTATTCAGTGTGCATTTTCTAAACATGGTCGGTACCAGTTATTTGGCATTAATGGTATTCACTAAATGTATTAATTCAATATATTGTATATTACTTGTGATTATGATTATATGATTATATTTGAAACCCTTGTACATAAAGTAGAATCTACATTAGTTACATACATACATCCACTTAGGGGAGTTTTGGACAAGCAGTGCAGGTGAGGCAGATAAGTAATTATCTTTGTAGCTTCAGTGATATTTCTCTCTCTTTCTCTGAACCTCAGCTACAGATGTGAGACCCAGCCAGATAATACCACCTGACCATGGAAACAATCCACCTGAGAGAAGAATCTTACTCCTGGGGAAGCCTGGTGTTGGGAAGAGTGCCACAGGAGACACTATTCTGGGTCAGAAGATATTCAGAACCGGGTTGGGTGTAACAAAGCATTCTGAAATTCGGAGCAAACTGGTTTCAGGGTGGAATGTGTCTGTGGTGGACACTCCAGGATTATTTGACTCACAAATATCTCCAGAAGATCTGGCTACAGAGATAGGGAAGAGTATCTACCTGTCCAGTCCAGGACCTCACGCTTTCCTTTATGTTTGTCCTGTAACCGTTTGTTTCACCGAACATGATGTTCAAAAGTTAGAGATGATTTTTGGGGAAAACATGAGGAAACACACTATAGTTGTGTTTAGCCATGGAGATGTTTTGAGGGAAAAGACTGTAAACCCAGTGATTAAATCAAACAGGGCACTCAGCTGTCAGGCGGAGCACTATGGAGGATATCATATCTTTAACAATAACGACCACAGAAACAGAGAGCAGGTCGTCCAGCTGCTGGAGAAGATAGACAGAGTGGTGCAGCAGAACGGTGGGAGCTGCTATTCTAACCAGATATTTCAGGATGCAGCACAATATAGACAAAGGGAAGATGAGAGGGTGATAAAGGGAGACAAGGGAACACAACAGAATGATAAAAAACATGAAGACAGCTCACAAACCAAAGAGGAAATACAGGTGTGTGTGGAGGAAGAGAAAATAACACTAGAGGCACAGAGAATTACAAAAAGACAAACAGAGGAAAGAAAAGTAGGAATGGAAAGAATTATGGATAGGACAGGACTGGCTCACCAGGAAGCTGAAAAAACGAAGGAAGAGGAAGGAACACAGGGAGGAATGCTGAACAACATAAGGAAGACAGAAAACAAAACAGAAATCGAAAAGGTAAATCAAGACGTAGACATGAGGAGGAGCACTGAAAGAACAGAGGAGGACAGGCCTAACATAGGGAAAAGAAAAACAGAAATACAACAAGCTGGTAATGAGATTATTCAGAAGAAAGGGAGAGAGGTGAAGGAGGACACGAGAAAACAACAGACAGACAGAACAGACGAACAGGAACAGAACGTTAGAATGACAGAAATTGAGGTACAGGTAGAAGAAAAAGAAAGAGAAGAGACAGGGAGAGGAAAAAGTAAAGAACTGAAGACATCAGGAACTGATGTAGTGGATGATGCTGAGAAGGAAGCGAATGCAGAAGTGAATGACTCTAGCTCACGGCGTAAGGCCTTTCTGAAAAAACACTGGCACGGTTTGCTGATTGGAGCAGTGATAGGCAGTAATGGAGTTGGGGCAGGAGTCGGTGCTGCCGCTGGGTTCTTTGCTAGTGGTCTTGCTGGTGCAGAATTCGGGGCAAAGCTAGGTGCTGGGGTAGGAGCAGGGGTAGGGCTACTATTGGGAGCAGTGGTAGGTATACTGGCAAAGCCTCAGTGTGGATTCCAGAGACGACTCTATGTGTAGCAAGGAGGTAGAGGCGTAACAGTACGACATCCTCTATCGAGTGGCAGCGTGTTGTCTCAGTTTAACAGGAATACGGCCATCCAAAAGACCGCAGCTCTTATCACTGCTGCTCTATTGATTGGAAATGTACCAGAACGTAACCTGGAGTACCATCATCATGTGCTGATTATGGCTTTTATTACTTTGGAATATGAACAAGCAATATATGCTAAGCTAATGTCACTAGCATATGTAGCTCAGACCAGATTTTTGATTCATATTTTCAGACATTTTATATTGAGTGAATTTGTGAATGCAAAAATCCATTTTATGTCCATACTAATAAGTTAGTGTTGTTTTTATGAATAGGGCAGTAAAATCTAGTTTAGGCGCAGCAGTAATGGTAGTCTGTTATTAATTATATTATCACAGCAGGAAGAACTTTCTTACTCTTCTGTAAAGTGTCTTTTTTTTTTTATTATTCATAGCCCACGACGTTTGACTGATAATATTACAAAACACACTTTTGTTTAGCACAACCAAAGTTTTTATCCTTTATTAATACTTATGTAATTTTACAGAAAGCTGTAACAAATAAAAAAAATGGAAACTTCTTTTTTTGCAGCATCAAAGACTACATCAAGATACCGTCATATTATTATGAGTTTTTGAATTATTACATTCAAGTGGTCTATGGAATAATTATCAAGAACTATGCAGGCCTTAGGCCTTTGGTTAGACCTTTAATCTCTGGTCAGGTTCTGAAATTGAAGGCCCCAATCTGTTGAGCAGCTGAAACTTTTTTATTTAATTTTTTTTGTAGAAAGAATGGGAAACGTGCAGAGATAGACACAGTACAATACGATGGAAGTTGAATCTGCAGTGTCTCCTAGCTCTGTCATTAAAAATTGTGCTCTGAACGCCACCTAGTGGCTGGTTAAAAAACAATACTTTAAATCCTAATTCTACAGATGTACTATGTTCAGTGTCATATTAACTTGATTTCTCATAGATAAGGATAACAGGACTGTTAGCGTGATATAAGACACCTACACCTGTCTCCCTCAACTGTATGTTCTGTTAGCCACTCATACGAATATCATCTCACAAAAATAAAAGCTGAACTAGTCCAGTTTCTTTTTATTCATGTTTCAGTGTGAACCTATTCAGCCCTTATTACTGCTGTATGCTGATGTTCACTGTAAACAAAGAGTTTCACTTAACAAAATAATAATTTTAGTAGAAATGCATTCCAGTGCAGAATACTTCATACCCCCAAACCCCACACACACCTACACACACCTACACACCTACAAACACACACACACCATAAACACACACACATTCTCTTATACACACACACATACACACCTACACACACACACACCTACAAACACACACTCACCATACACACACACGTTCTCTTATACACACACACACACACCTACACACACACACACACACACTCACACATCCACACACACACACCTACAAACACACACACACACCATACACACACACGTTCTCTTATACACACACACACACACCTACACACACACACACACTCACACACCTACAAACACACACACACCATACACACACGTTCTCTTATACACACACACACACACCTACACACACCCCCACACACACACACCTACAAACACACACACACCATACACACACACGTTCTCTTATACACACACACACACACACACCTACAAACACACACACACCATACACACACACGTTCTCTTATACACACACACACACCTACACACACACACACTCACACACCCACACCTACAAACACACACACACCATACACACACACGTTCTCTTATACACACACACACACACACCTACAAACACAGAGACACACCCATACACACACACACGTTCTCTTATACACACACACACACCTACACACACACACACTCACACACCCACACACACACACCTACAAACACACACACACCATACACACACATGTTCTCTTATACACACACTCACACACACACACACACCTACAAACACACACACACCATACACACACACGTTCTCTGATACACACACACACACACCTACACACACACACACACACACCCACAAACCACCCACACACCTACAAACCCATACACACACACCAGTTCAACACTACACACACACATGTCTCTTATACACACACCCATACACCACACACACACACACACTCACACCACACACACACACACACTATACACACACACGTTCTCTTACGACACCACACACACACACACCACACACACACAAACACACATTCAAACACCCTCAGACACACCCACACACACACACACACTCATACCCACACATACACACACACCTCCTCTTATACACACACATACACACACGCACGAACACACACACACACACACTCACACACACCACACACACACAAACGAACCCCACAGAGACACACCCATACACACACACGCCCATCTTATACACACACACCACACCTACACACACACACAAACACACACACACACACACACACACACACACACACACACCTACAAACACACACACACCATACACACACACGTTCTCTTATACACACACACACACACACCTACACACACACACACACACACTCACACACCCACACACACACACCTACAAACACACACACACCATACACACACACGTTCTCTTATACACACACACACACACCTACACACACACACACACACACACTCACACACCCACACACACACACCATACACACACACGTTCTCTTATACACACACACACACACCTACAAACACACACACACCATACACACACACACACACCTACAAACACACACACACCATACACACACACGTTCTCTTATACACATACACACACACCTACACACACACACACACACACACACACACCCACACACACACACCTACAAACACACACACACCATACACACACACGTTCTCTTATACACATACACACACCTACACACACACACACACTCACACAAACCATTCACTCACACACATGTTCTCTTATATACACACACACACACACACACACACATTTAACCCTGAATATGAAGTTCTGAGCTGTTTTACCCAGTTAAACAATGGCTTGTAGTATTTTAATGAAAACCAAGTGTGGGGGAAACCTCTCCGCTTCCTCTTCCTCTTCCTCCGCTCATCGTCTCTGTGATGGTACCACTGGTGGGTGTCTTTACAGAGCCTGGAGAACCTCTTCTTTCTGTATCTGGAGAATCTGGTTTTCATTGGCTGCTTTGACAAGCCAACATGCTAAGATGCCAACCTCAGAGCCTGGTGAACCCCAGTGTTTGGGGATGTGCAGAGGAGGATATTAGTTTAAACAGAAGCACAACAGAAACGTGTTAATGTAAATTCAGAAATGCCATCACTTTAAAAAACTCTCTCGGGTGAATCCTTCAGGTCCTGCTGCTGATCCTGAACACAGAAGCATGGCTTATGTTCAGTCTTCCCAGGTTCACTCCTGTCTCTCCCCTGCTGCACTCACTTCACTGGCTTCCTGTAGCTGCCCGGATCAGATTTACACTGATGCTTGTCTACAAAGCCAAGAAAGGACCAGCGTGTCTCTACCTCATAGCAATAGTCAATCTATACCTCAAGCCCTTTCAGCTTCAGGTACAGCTCGGCTTGATCCGCTGTCCTGATGCCCTCATGATGGAATGAACGTTCCTTACGTCTTCAAATAGCGACTGAACACCATTCCCTTTGTGAAGCAGCTTAAATAAACACTAATCAGGATTGGTATGTGTTGTGTTGAACTCCTTATTTTTGCCTCTAGGTGTCAGCACAGAGTTTAAGATGAAGGGTAGGACTGTGTTTGTTCTAGCCAGGTACATTCTCAGAGTGGCACATTTAGAGCATCTGCTAAACGCTGTGAATGTAAAAAACGAAAAAGACAGTATGAGCATGACTGATCTAGCTCCGCCCACCTGTTCAGCATTCCTCTGCTTTCTCTCAGGAAGATGAAAGAGACGCAGCTTACAGGGTATCAGAAGATTTCAGCACTCAGGTCAGGGGTCATATTAATCATTAACATTAGATTTCTGTACGTGTATCAGTCTGTGTAAAGAACAGTAACTCCAGTCAGTGTTAATCAGAGCTGTGCAGTGACGGTGATTTCCTACTGACTGGGTTTACTCTGTCGTTCCTGCTTCTGGACTGCTGTACAGCTGCTCACACCTCTCTCTCCGGAGCTGTAGCATTTTACAGTTTTTGTCAACTGCTTACACACAAAATTTTTGCTTGTCACACAACTTTCTAAACATTTTCTTCAAACACCATAACCCCACACCAAATCTGCAAAACCATACACTAATTCTCAGTGTCTGACTCAGTTTTCAATTTCCTAAAACACATTTTGCAAAACTCCACACACAATTTTCTACCTAACACACAAAATTCAAACAGGAAGTTACTTGCATTCCTTTTTTCAAACACAACCAATCAAATGCCACACTAAATCACTAATGCTTCACCCTCACTCCTCACATGTGCAAACACTCATTACTTAATTGAACACCAACAAATTCATTGCCTTAAATAGGTCACATGTCAAGATGTCTGTTTTGAAAAATGAATGACAATGCAGAGAGAGCCAGGAGAGTTGGAGGTAGAGGCAGACCACAAGGAGTTCGGGTTCGAGGAGGAGTAGTTGGAAGGGGAGGAAGAGGAGGAAGAGGACAAGGTAGACAGGGAAGAGGACGAGGGCAAAGAAGGAGAAGCAAGGAGAGCTGTCTCAGATGAGATTAGGGCTACATTAATTGATCATGTGATCAACCATGGGTTTGACCATGAGGGAGGCTGGACTGAGGGTCCAGCCAAACTTAAGTCGATTTACGGTGGCAGCCATAATCCGAAACATTCCGAAATGAGAACAGGTATTTCAACTATCTAATATACACATATTTATTCCAGTACAACTTGTAAAATACTTACAATTGTAGCTCTTATCATGTATATTACTGTACTGCATTTCATGAATCATGAATGGTCAGTGTGGTGGGTTATCATACTATACTAAGGTACAGCTAACTGCAGGAAGACATTTCTGACTATATAACAGCAAACATTGCCTATGTTTCTGAATCTTCTACAGAGTGGAAAGGCAAAGGAAATCGTGGAGGGCGAGGGCGCAAATTCAGCGAAGAGCAAGAGACAGCGATCATAAAATTTGGTTCTGGCGAAGAATGCAATAGAATTCGTGAAATCCAACACCATATTGTAAATGATGCAACTGTTTTCAGTAACTTGATACAGTAAGCTTGTCCACAATTCAGCGTATCCTCCAAAATAATCAGTTGCGCATGAAGCAGCTCTACAGGGTCCCATTTCAAAGGAAACTGCAACAGAGTAAAGAACCTGCGTCATGACTTTGTGAATGTATGTATGAATGGCGAAACTACTTCCAGCACATTAGACTTGCACCTAACAAAGCCGAAATTTTTAGGTTGTGCACGTGTGTATATATAAAACTTTTGTCTCTTACAGAGAATTTTGGGAGATGGATGCGAATGGAGATGCCTCCATCAGTACATTTACATAGTCGATGGAGGTGGGGTTCAATCTGACAAAAAACAGAAGAAGAGGGAGAAATGTTATTGGACAAAGGGCATTTGTGAATGTCCCTGGACAACGTGGGGGGAAACATTACAATGTGTGCTGGGCCATTACAAATAATGGTGTCCCTGCATCACCATGCAACCACTTGGCCCCTACAACACTGCTCACATTGTAACTTTTTGCTGGATGTGCAATTTATCATATACTTGTTCCAGGTCAGCAGAATCCAAATCAGCAAAGATTTGTGGTCATATGGGACAATGTCAGCTTTCACCGGGCCCATTCTTGTCCAGAACTGGTTTGTCGCTCAACGGCCTCATTTCTTGGTTGGTTCTGTACCTGCCTCCATATTGCCACCATTTTCCTAATCCGATTGAGGAAATTTTATCTCCCATGGTCGCTGGGAAGTATATGATCGTCATCCCTGTGCCCACATTCCACTTCTCCAGGCAATTGGAGGAAGCATGTGGAAGACATGGTACATTGACTTCTATTCAAGGATGGATGCGCCACGCAAGAAGGTTCTTTAAGAAGGTTCTTTCCTCTGTGTTTAGCGAGAGAGGATCATAGCATGCGATGTGGATGAAGTACTGAGGAGATGGCCAGACCCCAGCCGGAGGAGAGATGAAGCGTAGACACACACCCAACCCCCCAACCAACACCCACACACACACACACATTTTTTTTGGGAAAAAATTTAATTATTTTGTTTGAAATCAGCTTTTTCATAGATGTGTTTGGTTTCTCTCAAACTACATGTGGTGGTTTGTTTTTTTTTTCTTCTTATGTTCTGTACAAATATTGTATTCAGAGCAGCACAGGTAATTATTTGGAAAAAATAAATATTTCTGGTTTATCAACGACTGCTTCTGCTGTGTTGTTGACATTTTCACCTTCTCTCTGCAGTTTTGTACAGCAATAAACATAGAATCCCATAAAAGAACAGAAGAGCTTTAGATTTTGAACCACAAGTGTGAGACATGATTTGTTTTTGATTAGGTTCACATTATGACAAAAGTGATTTTGCATGTGAGGTCAGTTGCTCTCTGTTTGAGATGTGTGTGTATATGAATTTTGAATGTTGTGTGTCATTTTGCTGGAGATTTGTGCCATTTTGCATTTTGTGTAGGAGCAATTTGGGTTTTGTGTGTGAAGTTTTAGACAAACTCACACACAGATTTTTGAAATGTGTTTACAACAGTTGGTAAAAACTGTAGATTCAGAAACCAGAAGGATCTGCAGATGATGTGTTCTGTTGATGCTGGATGGTTGTATGGAGTTCCTCGCAGCCAGCTTTCCTGTACATCTAGTAGTTGTTTAAGTCCCGTTGTCTGGAAAGCGACTTTATTGTTTGATGGGATGTTATTATCTCACTGCTAGTACACTGACGAAAAAAAAAACCTACCCTACAGTGGTTAGTGAGCAGAGGTTGGGTTACTACTGTCCCCCACTTATTACATTCATGAAAGTTTACCCTCGTACCATGTGGCTAAATGTCCCACTTAACACTCGATTCAATGTTATGTGATGTGAAATAAACACACAGGAGACGTCTAAAGCAGAACTGGACACTCTGATGTACATTACTGTAGTGTCTTTAGAAATGTTGTTGATACAGTATGTTGTTTAATAAATCAGTTTAAAGTCCTGGCAGTGTTCTGTGGCAGAGCTGCCTGGCATACCCAAAATCCTGATGAGAAAACAGAAGACCAGTTTGGCTGGTTTAAAAGAAACCTTAAACATAACGTGCCCACCTAATAAAGCTGAAGAGCTCTGATACATTATTAATACTGGTGCTAGTGTTAGTAGGGCTGTACCTTACTTATCCAGTAATCAGCAAATCAGTCTGCATACAGTTCAGATCTGATCCTCCTCATTTAGAGAGTCAGCAGAGTCACAGGAACATATTTCTGAACTAAAGGGGCGGGGCTTATGATGATCGATCTGAACTGGAGCCTAATTTAATTAAAGAGTATAGTGTCGGACAGCAGCTCGTATTTATAGCCTGTCTTTTTAATTTCACCTCTAACAGCTTCTTCAGTAGGAGGACCCTTCGTCTTTCATCTCTCATAAATAATGACCTGATAAATAAAACCAGATTCATCCATATTTATATTATTATAGATGAAGAGAAGAATGGTAAACCTGAAACCATTTAAATATATTACCCACGCTGAAATAATTCTCTCTCGTTTATCAGCAGGCGTGTTAAGTGACTGTACTGATCTTTAAATAAAGATAATCTCAGCTGGAGACGAATAAATAAACACATCTGTAATTTAGTCTAAAATAACGGAATTATAATAAAACAAACGTCTCCGCTCCGTTTCTCCTTCAAACAGTCATTATGTCTAAACGAAAGTCATCTCTCTCGTTTGGAGCAGTGTTGGATGTCTGACTAAGTGACGAGCAGAATTCGGTTTTGTTTGTTCGACCCCGAGATCCTAGATCTCTTACCACAGCACAGCCTCCTCCCCTTTTCTCTTGCAGACCCTTCGGCTCCCCCCGTGTCTCTCAGCTTCACAGCTTCAGCTTCCTTCAGCGGTAAACCGCCAGCGCACGTCGCCATGTGGGTTTAATTTTTTAGTCGCATGCGTCACAACCCAGCTAGAACTTACATATAATTATTATTCACTTTAATAATTATTAACATGTGTTTATACATTCTTAAAGTTCTTGTGCATTTTTGTAACTTTAGTCTGTACACTTCATTGGCTGAGTCTAAGCAGTCCAGTGTCTTACCTTCACTTCTCTATTCAAACGAGGAGCATTACGGAGCTGCTCTGCCTCCCTAACCCCGCCCCTCTGTTCAGCACTTCTCTGCTTTCTCTCCTAGAGATGAGAGGGACGAGGTGGCAGGGCTGATTCCAGAGCTCAGGTTGGGTCATATTTATCATTAACACAGATTGCTTATCGGTATGAACACAGAGCAGTGACTGTAGCGGGTGTTAGTCAGAGCTGTGCAGCAGGTATACTCACTTAACGTTACTGTAGTAGTGTTGGGTTGGTATCGTTTATTACCTCGTAATAAGCGTCTGATTAAGGAAATCTGTGGAGACGGTGATCTACTTTTCTCTCAGGTCCAGTTCACTCAAACCATTCAGTCCTACCTCCTCCTTCATTTAGGGGGTCGTTCTGTTGGCTCAGCTCCTGGACTGCTGTCCTGTCACGCCTCTCTCTTTGGAGCTGCAGCATGAAGAATAGAGTTTACAAACATCAGCTGACGTGTTGGGACGGGACGCTGGCAGTTCTACAGAGTTACTCGGCTTGAAGTAAGTTTATAGAGTTACTCAGGTCTTAATAGAGTTTACAGAGTTACTCAGGTCTTAACTGAGTTTACAAAGTTACTCAGGTCTTAACTGAGTTTACAGAGTTACTCAGCTCTTAAGTGAGTTTACAGAGTTACTCAGCTCTTAAGTGATTTTACAAGGTTACTCAGCTCTTAACTGAGTTTACAGAGTTACTCAGCTCTTAACTGAGTTTACAAAGTTACTCAGGTCTTAACTGAGTTTACAGAGCTGCTCGGCTCTTAACCGAGTTTACAGAGTTACTCAGCTCTTAAGTGAGTTTACAGAGTTACTCAGGTCTTAACTGTGTTTACAGAGTTACTCAGCTCTTAACCGAGTTTACAGAGTTACTCAGCTCTTAACCGAGTTTACAGAGTTACTCAGCTCTTAAGTGAGTTTACAGAGTTACTCAGCTCTTAACCGAGTTTACAGAGTTACTCAGCTCTTAACCGAGTTTACAGAGTTACTCAGCTCTTAAGTGAGTTTACAGAGTTACTCAGCTCTTAACCGAGTTTACAGAGTTACTCAGCTCTTAAGTGAGTTTACAGAGTTACTCAGCTCTTAACCGAGTTTACAGAGTTACTCAGCTCTTAAGTGAGTTTACAGAGTTACTCAGGTCTTAACTGAGTTTACAGAGCTGCTCGGCTCTTAAGTGAGTTTACAGAGTTACTCAGCCTCTTAAGTGAGTTTTACAGAGTTACTCAGCTCTTAACCGAGTTTACAGAGTTACTCAGGGGGCTCTTAAGTGAGTTTACAGAGTTACTCAGCTCTTAACCGAGTTTACAGAGTTACTCAGCTCTTAAGTGAGTTTACAGAGTTACTCAGGTCTTAACTGAGTTTACAGAGCTGCTCGGCTCTTAAGTGAGTTTACAGAGTTACTCAGCTCTTAAGTGAGTTTACAGAGTTACTCAGGTCTTAACCGAGTTTACAGAGTTACTCAGCTCTTAAGTGAGTTTACAGAGTTACTCAGGTCTTAACTGAGTTTACAGAGCTGCTCGGCTCTTAAGTGAGTTTACAGAGTTACTCAGCTCTAAAGTGAGTTTACAGAGTTACTCAGCTCTTAAGTGAGTTTACAGAGTTACTCAGCTCTAAAGTGAATTTACAGAGTTACTCAGCTCTTAAGTGAGTTTGCAGAGTTACTCAGCTCTAAAGTGATTTTACAAGGTTACTCAGCTCTTAAGTGACTTTACAGAGTTACTCTCGTGAAAAGCTTTTATTTTAGCTGTAATTATATTTTCACTGCAGGAAGTTGATAATGAGGTTAGGCTACTCTTATAACCATCTGTGTATTATAATCAAAATAAGTGAGATTAAAAAAGTTTCACCTTTAGATCATGTGACTAAATATCCTGAAACATATTACGTTACGTAGTGTGAAATAAACACATATGAGACATCCAAAGCAGAGTTAGAAGCACTGATATATGTCATTGTAGTACATTCAGACATGATCATTTCTGTTTCTGTTCTTTAATAAACTGTGTTAATACATTGGCAGTGTTGCATAACAGAGCTGCCTGGCAGACTGAGAAGCCTGATGGGAAACCGTAAGACCAGTTTTACCAGTTTTAGGACTAATGAAGCTGAAGACCTGTGGTACATTATTAATACTGATGGTAATGTTAATACGGTCTGTGTAGTATAATACTGGAACTCGATGATGAACTTGTTTAATTGCGTTTATTCCTTTATTGCTATACGTGTATATGTAGGAGAAATATCCAAAGGGCACATCATCTCATATTCCATGTTTCTCTGCTGTGGAACTCTCTACTGTAACACACAATAATAAACTCATCTCTCTCATGCACATTTACCAGCAACCAAAGATCATAAACCTACAGGAGTGGTTTAATCCAGACCCTCAGCGCTGCAGGAGGCGGAAGTGAAAATCATGGCCTCCAGAGACGGTACAGGTATGTGAGTAAACACACTGCAGCTCCTTCACTGACCTTAAAAAGCTGCCAGGGGAATTTTTCACCTTGCCACCGCAGCAGCCAAATAGTTTTAGGCTCAGTCGGACTGGTCGGATAGGTATGGAGAATGTTGGCACAGTCCAGTAAGAGAACACCTTAATGAAGCTGAACTGAACGTTTACAGGACAGCAGTAAGCTGTAAATGAGCTATCACTGAGTTCTGTTTTTATTTACATCCATTTAAATTCTACACAGCGTCACAGCAACTTTAAGTCGTGTGCTGGGCTGGAACCAGCCTTGTCACCGGAGGGTTGCCGGTACGATTCCCTGAACCGACAGTAACGACTGAGGTGCCCTTGAGCAAGGCCCCTAACCCCAACTGCTCACCAGGAGGTGTGGGTAGGGCTGCCCATCACTCCGGCTGCAGTGTGTGTGTGTGTGTGTGTGTGTGTGTATTACTGGCCTCACTGAACTGGGATAGTAACATGATTTAAATAAAGAGGTGTCTACTATGAGCCAGAAATGTGGCCCCGCCCACTAACAGCTTCCCCAGGAAGCAGGCACGTGGGTGTTATTGATTCATCAATCAATCAATATTTGATTCATTGATTCATTGATCTATTGATTTATTGATTCATTATTCAGTAACATTATTAGATAGAACACACTGCAGTGTAAATACATGCTCTCACTCCGAACAGTCTGCAGAGCCAGAACTGTACCCTGGTTATTACGTTTGGCACGTGTCTTGGTAAGCATTTTGACGGCATGTATTCGAAGCTTAATCCCTCTTTCCAAACACCAGGAGACTTTAATGCAAATTTACACCTCCTTTTAAAAGGAGAGGAAGAAAAGGTCTCCCACAACTTGCTAAGTGCAGGTAGCACACCACATGCCCCACGTGTAATATCTCTCCAAGTTTAGCGTTATGTGATCCTTCCACATTTTGTGTGGCCCTGTTTAAGGCACTGGTGTTAGGGAGTGAAAAATGTCAGTGCCCAGTGAAGATTAACGCACTCATAATTCATATCCTGCTGTCTGATCTTCCCTTCCTTGTCCAGTGTCCGAACTGAGGATCGTTCTGCTGGGGGAGAACAGCTCCGAGATCAGCAGGGTGGGAAACTTCATCCTGGGCAGAGAGGCGTTTGATACTGAGCCTCCTCCTTTCTCGGTACAGCAGCACAGTGAGAGAGCCAGAGGAAAGGTGGAGGGAAGATACGTCACCCTCATCCACGCAACTCCTGTGTTCGACCCTAACCTCTCTCTGGATCAGGTCTCAGCCCGGTTTAGAGAGTGTCTGTATCTCTCCGCTCCTGGACCTCATGTGTTTTTAGTGGTGCTGCAGTCTGGTACTCTGAGACGGGAGGATCAGGAGAGGATGGGGAGCATGGTTTATGGTCCATGGCTTATGAAGTACACTATACTATTGTCTCCAGAAGAAGGAGTCCGTCCCCACGCTGCTGCAGAAGCTCAGCGAGAAAGCAATAAGCCTTTCCACCTGGTCCTGAGAAAGTCTGAGGAAGGGGATAAGGTGCAGGTGCTGCAGCTTTTGGAGAAGATTGATGAGGTGGTGAGACTTAATGGAGGAGGACACCTCATCTATCACACTACCGAGCAGTGTGAACCAGAGGAAAACAGCTCAAGAAAAGAGAGCAGGATATTTAAACGGCGGAGTTTCCGTGGAAAACCTCTGAGACATGGTGAGTAGACACGGTGTATTTTCAGTCTCTGGAATTTAAATGAAATGGGAAGGGGTTAGGTGTTCCTACAGTTTAACAAATGAAGGGTGAACTGTTCATCTTCTGTTCCACTCAGCGCTAACTGTATAGCATCCCTGTTATTAAATGAGCAGGTCAAAGTTAAAGGAACTCTTATAGACCTTGTTGGTGTGAACTAGGTGCCAGTTTATTACTGGGCGTGTGATGTAACATCCATTATGGAAATACGAGACTAGAACATTCAGCCTGAGAAAATCATTTTAATGGAATGTTGAATGTGCCGTCATGCAGAGAGGATGGTCCTGCTGGGGAGGAACAGCTCAGAGATCAGCAGGGTGGGGAACTTCCTCCTGGACAGAAACGCATTCGATACCGAAGAGCAGCAGAGTGAGAGAGCCAGAGGAATGGTGGAGGGAAGATACGTCACCCTCGTCAACACTCCTCACCTGTTTAACACTCAGCTCTCGGTAGAAGACCTGTCTCTCAGAGCGAAGGAGTCCGTGTACCTGTGTGCTCCTGGTCCTCACGCTGTGTTATTGGTCCTGCAGCCTGATGAGTGCACACAGAAAGACTGGGACCAGAAGAAAACGGCTCTGAGCCTTTTCTCAGATACGGCTTTAAAGGACACCACGGTGCTAATAATACAGACACGAGGCCCTGGTACCGATCCGCTCAAGGAGAATCAACATTTGAAGGAGATCGTGAAGCAGTGTGGAGGCCGATATTACCTTTATCACAGCGGCAGCGCTCGCTCTGACCTGTTTAAGGTCATCGAGAAAATGAAAAGACCACAGAGATGCTCCGTACATGGGGAACACCATGAAAGAGAGGGAAGGAGGAAGCACTCTGCCAACATCCCGAAAGGAATGACTGGAGGGCTGATACACCTGACGCCCAGCACAGCCACCGAGACTACAACATGTGAGTACCTCACCTTTTAACCGCTGTTGAACGTGCGCTGTACTTTGTAGCCGAGGTTGTTCAGACATGGTCAGACAGCCCTGGTCAACTACTATGTATAACATAGAAATCAGGGTGGTAGTATCTTCAGGCTCCTGCAGGTGGCGCTGCATGAGGGTGATCAGTCTATAAACCCCTGCGGGGTGTGAGTGACGGGATCCATAGATTGGGAAGAGGTGGTACAGTGCAGGGAATGTCTCGTTCCATGTGTGGAAAATGGCTCCAGAGCAGATGTTAATGATTGGCTAAAAGGAGGGACTGCATGTGGGCGTGGCCAAAGACCGTAGTGTGAAGGAAGTAGCTGAATCTGCAGGTGTATGGAAGCGTACGGTCATACGGGTCTACCAGCAGTGGATACAATCCCAGTCTACAGGGAATTCTCCTCAGAACTGTGCCAGGGAAGGCATCCACCAAATCTGGAACCAACTGACCGATTCCTGTATGTCCAGTAACTTCAGGCATGTCCAGTCCATGCCAAATCCAATCACTGCTGTTACTCAGGATGTGGTATCACATGCTATGAGTCACAGGGGTCTCTGATTGTTTTGCATGGTGAGCTTGTATTTGGTAACGTGTGCAGGTAGTTCCAGATTAATGTGCCCCTACACACCTCTTAGCAGTCATGAGCTCATCCAAGCGGCTGATCTCCTCAAAGGCTTTTAGACTTACGAACTAAGAGAAGAGTACGTGCGGTACGGTAAACACTTCCTGTTTCTAATGTCCCCTGTCCAAAACATCATTAAGAAAAGGCAGCAAGAGAAACTTTTACAATCAAGACCAAGAACAACCTCTGACAAAATCCCTCACAGACCTGGGCAGGCATGCAACACCACCTCACTGTGTACGGTCTACAGGAAGACTTA
>JAMWET010002252.1:0-55000 GCA_024036415.1 Prochilodus magdalenae | reverse complement strand
GAGGCGTTCCAGCAGACCGAGAAAGAAATGCAAGACAATCAAGAGAAAGAGGAGGAGGAAGAGGAAGAGGACGAAGAAATGCAGAGAATGAGGAAGAACATAGAAAAACAGAGGGAGCAGCAACTGTTATGGTACCAGAGTCAGAGGTTAAAGCGCAACCTGCAGCAGGAGCACGATGAGGCTCTCCGAGAGGGAGGTAGCTCTCCAGAAGGGACAGGGACGTGTTCAGAGGTGGGTAAATTATATTCCAGTATGAGAGAGGAGGGTGGAGGGACACATACGAGGAGTTAAATACAGTTACTCAGTAATATTATTAGATTATATCTATTATAAAATGAAAAGGAATGAATGAATAATTACCATCACTGTGAATCTTTATTACTGTGAGATGGTGATGACGTGTTAATGATAATAACAGTGGTTTGGTTTTGATTAAGAGCAGTTAAAAATATTGTCCTTATTGTTTTTCTCATGTTTCTTTGAAGCTCATGAAGAGGAAAATTGCCCTGATACAATCAAACAGAAACGAGTCTTAGTATATTTCATAATTTCATATGTCATTAACACATCTACACAGTGCTATTAGGTTTGAATGACTGGAAGAACAAACAGAAATAAAAAGAATATTATTATTATTTTTTATATTATTATATTTACTGCAGGTTTTATTATATATTATTTTACTGGAGTTTCATTTTAATGATGACACACTGAATGTTATATTTTTGTTGTTGCAGGTCTGAGCAACCATTGGCATGACCTTTGGCCTGAATTTCTGACAGAGATATTTGATATTCAGTGACACACTGCATTAGTGCCATGCGGTGATACAGACCTGATACTCCTTTCTGAGTTTTCTCATTACTGTAGTGTATGTAGCTGTAAGGGGTCAGCCTGGGCTGCCAGCCACCAGCAGAGGGCGACGACAACGAGGCACTGATAATCCAGGGAAATCCCAGAGTTCCCAGGGGTAACCAGTGCCAATCAGGCTCACCTGGCGGTACAGGATTTAAGTGTGTGGCAAGCCATACTGCTTTTCACACCTTTGAGTTAGTGTGGCCAGTAACGTACTGGTGAGGGAAGGGAAGGGAAGGGAAGGGAAGGGGGAAAAGACAGGAAAAAAGGGGAGACAAAAGAGAAAGGCTTAAGAAGGGTGTTGTGGGTCTTAAACAAGGCTAAAGATAAAGGAGGCCGTGTTGGTGGCTCGTTGTTTTCTCCTTTTGAGGTTTTTATTCGGTTTAAGCTTTCCTTTGTTTGAGACACGCCATATTGGCGTTCCCTTTGTTTGAAGGTTCCCGCTCTTTTCCCCTCGCTGCTGAAAAGGAGTGCAGTTCTCATTTCCCCCAGTCGTCTCTGGTGGCGCAGTGGTAGTGAATCAGGTTGGAGAGAGCAGTGTTTCCGCTTCGAATCCAGCCTGCAGAGACGTTCCCTCAACCGTTCACAAAAACACTCTGTGGTCCATCCCACTGTACCTCACATTTAGAAACAAACGCTTTCCTGCCTGAAACTTATTTTCTCTGTTACGACGTGACATCATCTCATAACACCATCCTTACTGTCCCCCCTGCACATTGCACAGAAAGCCAAAACAGTAAGGACTTGCCACTCCTGCCATGTCCTGCTCCAGCTTTGCGAAGGTGGACAAGGTCTACCAACCAGCTCTACCTTTCAGGATGGGACTCTGACCAAACAGATATGGCAGAACTCATGCCATTGTAAGAATAGCCACAGTGGTGTTGGGCCGGTACTTCTGGGCAGGATTCTGACCAGTTAGAACAGTTTGGGTGAGCTGGCCCATGAGCACTGGGGCCATGGGGGCTTAAACAATGCCATTCAGACAAAGGGTGAATACAGATGTACCATTTTTGAATGCTAAAGCATGTAAATCTATTCTAGTAGACCCCAAAAATACATTTATAAACATTAAAAAAGGCTTAATAGGTCACCTGAAAAATGTAAGTATAAACAAACTAATACAAAATACTCAATGTAAGCGAACGCTACTGCAGCCCTACGGTGTTACATACAATCTTTTAATTAAAAGGATTGTTAAGGGACGGTTACTTTTACTCAATGAATAAATGATATCACTTTAGCACTGTTCTAACATGCACTAGGGGATGAGGGACCAAGATTCTATTGCAGAACTATTTTTTATATTATATTATTTTGAAAGGCTACAGAAGAGCACTACTAAATGAATACTAGTCATTTTGGGTGATAGTTTTAATAGCGTTTGTTGTTTGGATGCACATGGTGTAGACAGCTTACTGTTAAATATAGTACTGCACATGTTCCTGTATAGACCTACAGGAAAGGATTAACAGCTTTGTGTTTTATTCTGTAATATGAACATTATTTTACTCATACATTCCAAAACTGATTCAGTGTTCAGCAAAACCAAACCAGAGAAACACCTGAAGGTCTAAATGAAACCAGCAACAGCAGAGACTGCACTGCGCTCCCTGCTGGCCTGAAAGGAAAGTGCTCTATCATGTTAAAATTAACAATGTAGAAGAATAAAATGTGATGCTTGTCCTATACAATGTGATATACAGTGTGTGGTGAAGTCTGTAATGTATGATCACTGTGTAATCTGGTAGAATGGTGTGAAAATGTTTTTAATTTCTCATAACGTCTCGGTTATATTACCCCATCTCCTCTTTATACAGGCACCAGCATCTGTATGTGCAAAGTGCTTAATTAAAGGCACAGACAAAAATGTGTGTATTGTATTTTTAATATTTTTTCACTGTAGTTGTTTCAATTTGGCACTAATCTTTAACACCACTGGTAATTTGCAGAGCCTTCTCAGCTTGCAGTGGTTTTAGCAGTTCACAGAAATCAACATGTTGCATGTTGACAGTTGAATTCCAAGGTTGGCTGTGATGCATATCCAGAATAGAAGAGTCCTTAGATGCACTGTCAGGTTCTGTCAGTGGATGGTTCTCTACTCTCAACCTGGCCAGTAGATGGAACCAAGTAACTGTCACAGAGGAAGGTAAATGTGAGACTGCTTTTTCCACCCAGGTACATCCCAGTGTCTTATGGAGTGCAAGTTTGGGGACTGCCACTGTACTGTACCTCTGTACCTTGATGACGTGATTGTTTTCTTCCACTGTTGAACAATACTTGGAAAGACTTGTGGGAGTGTTTACCGAGCTACAGAACTTAGTTTTTCCAGCATCAGGTGAGCTACTTAAGCAGCGTGGTCTCTGCTGAGGGAGTATCAACCAATCCTGCTAAAACTGAAGTGGTTAAAAGACATCTTGCAGAGCTTCACTCGTTTCTTGAATTTGTGAGCTACCACCTTGTTTTGTAAAGGGTTAATCTCAATATGAGCAGCAATGACCTAATCTCACAACACCATCTGGTAGGTAATCTTAGCAGACTCCAGCGGAAGGGGAAGACACCTCAGATTTCCTTTGCAAAGATGTGAACATGCATTTGAAAGAGCAACTAACCTCTGCCCCAGATTTGGCATGTGATTTTAAAAATCCCTTCATTCTGGAAGAGGATGCTGGCCTTAGGGGGACTAGAGGCTGTGCTCATGATGGGAAGGTGTGCTCAATTGCATTCAATGGTAGAGGATTGAGGCCAAGAGAAAGAAATATTGAGAACTACTGTTCCATGAAGCTTTAACTGTAAGGGGGTGTGGTTCTCCCGCCACCAGAGGGAGGCCACGCTCTACCGCTTGCAGTAAACAGGCTGATTAAGTACACCTGGTCTGTGCCCAAACATTGCTCTTGCGGCGGTTCGAATCCCGCCGGTTCCTTTTTTGCGTATTATCCTTCGCGTCAGTCTTTCGTGACTTTGCTCATTTTTTTCCTCCTCCAGGCATCTGTTTACTTCCTCCCTTATCCGTTTATATTCCTTCAATTTGTCTCTTCTTGTGGAGTGGTGGTAAGCACATAGACCTTCTGCCTGTTGAATGCCGGTTCAGCCCCTGTATCACTTCTTGCTCCTGTTTCGTCTTGCTCTGTTTTCCCCTGTTGTAACATCTGCATTTGAGTCCACCCAGGTGGAGGTTTCCATCATGGAGTTAAATAAATAAATGTAGCAACAATCCAGATAGGACTTCCTCTAAGGATTTTTGCCCCTGTTTCATTAACTTTTTGTGTCAAATGGCCCGTAAATATAAAATACTTGTAAATTATTTTACTCTTCTCATTGATGAGAACCCTTCAAGTCAACTGCAGACAGTACAAGAGTGGGGAACATTGAGGCTTTGAACAGGATCTGTGTCGTCATTGATCAACTCTGGTTTTTATTAGATGTTTTTGGTACTTTTGAGAATTTTGTGAATGAGAAAACATGAGCTGATATACAGTATATGGTTAAATTATCTGCTATTGAGATTCAATTTCCCTTTGACAGACAATGAATTCTGGACAGTAATTTTATATGTACATTTTTTTGAAGGGACTTCATTCGGTTCAATACTATCTGTAAATGAATGCTATAATTTAGTAAATTTATGAAAGTCCATAAATTCTACTGAAGGAAAAATGTGTAAAAAACTCGACATGATTCCAGCAGTGCCACTTTACCAAATGTTTCCATAATGGCTGTTTTGGTAGTGACAATTTTAACTAATGTTGAGCAGGAAAAAATGCTAGCCAGTACACGACTAGCAAATACATTAAATTGGATGAACTAAAGAAAATATGGCTATACTTAATGTTATACACTGATTGACACAATTGATAACTTTCTTCTTAATTGTGCATATGAATCTGTCTTGCCATCCATTCTGTGGTAAATTCTATATCACATAATATAAAGCAAGAAAATATATTAACAGCAACAACAGCTAGATCATCTATACTCTGATAATCCCTTATGATTAGCTTAGTTAACTTTTTAACAGCAGTTGGTGTTGGATCACTTTCTCATCCTATAACAGAAGTTCATGGCATTTTGTGTTTAATCAGGTTGTCTTTGTCCTACATTAACGTTTGTTTACAGATCTAGTACAGTTAAAAGAGGGGGAAAAAATCAGATCAAACACTTTCACAGCTGTGTGTATATATGAAAGGGTTATTCGTAAATGGGGTGGGGTTTGGGATGGAGGTGTGTTGTAAGTGGAGGCTTCAGATTTTTCTCTGAAGCTTCCTTATTTCATTTCAGAATCCAGCTTGACAACTAACACAGAATGGCTTTGAGTGTAGGTAAGGAACAAATCACTGCCAAACTGAATGTGTCTGAGTGAGTTTTGTGTGTTGCAGTCAGATAGACTTCCTGGCTGATATTATGATGTATTGAATTGTATTATATTATTCTACAAAATTTGAAAAGAGAGAGATCTTACTCCTAGCACTCCTTCCACTCATTTTGAAACATGTTAGTTCATTAGTCTATATAAATATATTTTTAATGATAGTCTACTTTAATGATGATTAAACTAAGGTAGTTTATAGGCATGGTATATGGTTTATAGTAACATGACACTCAAACGAAATCTCTTATTCAGTAAAAATGTGGAAGTTGTGTTTAAACCCTTTCTGATCTAAATATATGCAGTGATGGACAATACTGAGTGGTGGAAAACTATTTAGTGAAGGATTATAAAAGAATTGAGGTGTTACTGTACATAGGATCACTTAAAAATCCATACAAATATTTTTACAACAAATGTTTTTTTCTCTTGTCAAGTCCACAAAGAGAGCTGCATCAGTATTAAATGGCAGTTCAATTACTTTGTGCTAAATTGAAATAGACAAACCATTAACAACTACAGTTATTAACCTTAAAAGAATAAATGGTGGCTTAAAAGGATAAAGGTTCTATTTATTAGGTAATAATAATTCATAATTAATAAATAAAAAATATAATTTTAAACCACTCACTTTGTTTTCTATTTTTTACAGAACTTTCCTAAACACATGAGTTTAATATAATTATTTTTGTAATAGGTTTAATCACTGCTAGACGGCCTTTTTAATTTCAGACCTTATGGAATGGATGAGAGAGGGTGAAATCTATTTCAAGTGCCAGTAAGATCTATTCAGTCAGTTACCCTCTTAAGACCTGATACACCTGCTGAATCATTCCCAGTTGAGCCTATGTGCACATTTGATACTTTACGTGCTGCAAGTGTTTTTGTGAATTCATAAATATCACTAGAAATGAATATTGTACCTTGGGTATCTCTACTTTAACTTGATTATGTGGTTTGTGTATTTCATCCATGACTGGTCATTTCTATTACATCGAATGTGGGATGAATGACTGTAGTAGAAAAGAAGTGGGTAGGTACCCCTCCTTTGTCACCTGTATTTAAATGATCTTTATTAGATATGCATACGTTTAGTGAAGAAAACCGGTATTAGGTACCCATGTGTTATAATCTGGTGGTATTAAATACAACAATATTCTTAATATTTCTCAATAATTAAGCTTACTATGTACTTGAAAGGTATGAACCAGAAGTGATTTGTAACTACTACATATTTATGGTGCCTCAGAATGTCCACAAAAGCTTGGTGAGGATGTTGAGATGGTCTATGTTATACTAATTACATGTTCAGTGAGGTCACAGGTTAACACCTACAGAGGTACAGGACACTCCACATAAAGAGACTGACAACTGGCCGTGTGCTTAGAGCCTGTGCCAAGCAGCAGGCCGGGGTCTTCACTGATATTTTACATTTCTGGCATTTAGCTGATGCTCTTATCCAGAGCGACTTACAAGGTTAATCACATTACAGGTGGGCCAGTGTAGTGTTAGGAGTCTTGCCCAAGGACTCTTATTGGTGTAGCACAGCATAGTCACCCTGACTGAGATTCGAACCCCAGTCTCCCGCGTGTGGTGGTGGCTACTTGGCGGGTAGTGGTGTTATCTGCTGAGCTACACCAACCACCATTTTCAATCTGTCACTGGCCCAGGCAGTTGTTCCAACTATTTTCAGGACCACTACTATTGTGCCAGTGCCAAAGCATTCGACTGCTTCAGACCTGAATGACTTCCACCCTGTCTCACAGACCCCCATCATCTCCACGTGCTTTGAAAGACTAGTTCTTTCTCATCTAAAATCCTCTCTGCCTGAAACACTGACCCACACCAATTTGCCTACCGCAGCCACAGGTCGAGACAGGGACTGTCAGAACTCATATGTCAGACTTCAGCCCTGTTAACACGGTGATTCCTTCCAAGCTGATCTCTAAGCTTAGATAGTCTGTTAAGTTAAACAAACTCTTCTCCTTCACCATCACTCTGAACACCGGAGTGCCACAAGTCTGTGTTAAGACCTCTTTTGTACCCACTCTTCATCCATAACTGTGTTCCTCTTTATGGCTCCAATTCCATTATCAAGTTCACGGATGACACCACCGTGATAGGTCTGATCAAGGGTGACGATGTAGATGCCTCATTGTTACTACACCGTTGTTGTTGTTGTTGTTGTTGTGTTACTGAGAGTCTGTTGAGCTATGTCTATCTAAAAAGGACCACTCCAAATAAAGCAACACCCTTTTCATTTCTGGATGCAGAAATTCATGAATTTGAATGTTCAAGCTAAGGCACAATTCAGATGGAAATTATTATTGATCTTATTGAATCTTATTGCTGATTTGTTTAATCATAGTAACACAAAAAAACTGGCTTACTTTTTTTCAGTGAGTGAAAAGCTGAACATGGTTCTGTGTGGGAGTGACGGAGCAGTGAAGTCCTCCATATCAGATCTCATACTGGGTCAGAGAGAGCCCAGTCCTGGGTCCAGCTCAGTGTGTGTGAGGAGGGAGGGAGCAGTGTGTGGACGTCTGGTCACTCTGGTGGAGATGCCAGCTCTCTACAACACTCAGCTCTCAGAGGAGGAGGTGATGCAGGAGACTCTCCGCTGTGTCTCTCTCTGTGATCCTGGAGTTCATGCTTTCCTCCTCGTCGTTCCTGAGGGACGCCTTACTCGTGAGGACAAAGGAGAAATAGAGAAGGTCCAGACGATCTTTGGATCAACATTCAACAATTATGCAATGGTCCTCATCGTTAGAGAGAATCGACAGGCAATAGCAGATTTAGATGAAGCAACTAAATATATTATTGAAACTTGTAAAGGGCGCAGTCATGTTTTAGACACCAACAGAAAGTCAGTGCTGTTGAAGGATGTGGAGCAGATGATAGCACAAAACAGTCAAAGGTACTATACAACACTGATGTACTGCAATGCACAGGTGGAAACACAACTGAAATATAAGGCAGAAGTTGAACAACTGAAGGCAACAGTCAACGATCTCAGAGAACAAATAAATGAAATGCAAGGTACGTCATTGCTTTATGATTATAATCTATAATCAAATATACACTGTAAATAATGATAGGTCAAGCCCACAGTCTTCCATGTTCACGAGCCTAATAAAAAAACACACCTGAGTCCCCCAGTCTTAGAGTGTCATGCAAAGGGGAGCTTATAGCATCATAGGTCATTAATTTAACACACAAAAACAGTCTACTGGATTAATCACTGTAATAGTGTGCTCTAAGCCTTTGTTCCAAACAACGTCTCACTTATACAAGTATTGGTTGATGATAATGTGCGGGATATATTTAGCTAAATGCATTTGTTACGGGTTCGGACAAACATCTGTGACCCCATGATGCTGACAATCATGCTCAGACATCTGCTGCATACATTTATTAAAGAGTCACAAATGTAGAATACAGTGAATTGAAAACACTCTGTGGTGAACAGTTCAGGGAATAAACAAAAATATTAAGTGCATGGTAAGCCTGGTTGAGAGATCCAAAATGTATTGTTCATACTGTTTATATGCATAAACATTAATAAAAACATTGATATAATAGAATAATATATACTCTGTTCATCACTGTGTGTTAATTACTTGTTAACTACATATTCATTATGCATTAAACTATGTATATCTGTAATCAATATTTTAAAATTGAAGATGTTGTTCTAATGAGTTAGTAATACTGCATTGTTTATGACCATGCAATGATTGCTTAATGCACTTCCTGTAAAGTATAACTGGTATAAGTTGGCTGAGCTTTGTGTACACATCATGTACCTTGCCTACCTTATATGGCTGTGCTTTCTTTGTAGAAGCTTCCCCACGTACAGAGGATACAAGAATTTTGCTGCTGGGGAAGACTGGAGTTGGGAAAAGTGCTTCAGGGAACACCATCCTGGAAAAAAAAGCTTTTCGAGAGCTACTTTCTGCTAGATTGGTTACCAGTGTGTGTCAGAAGGAAGCAGCTGAAGTCAGAGGGAGACAGATCTCTGTGATCGACACTCCAGGACTGTTTGATACCAGTGTTCATAACGAAGAGATCAGTAAGGAAATCGCTAAGTGCATCACCATGGCAGCTCCAGGTCCACACGTCTTTCTGCTGGTTCTCTCTCTGGGACGCTTCACAAAGGAGGAAGAAGAAGCAGTGAAGATAATCCAAGATCTGTTTGGTGATGAGTCTAGAAGATACACCATGGTGCTGTTCACCAGAGGAGATGATCTGCAGGGAAGAAGCTTCGAGGACTTTATTAAAGATTCTGAGCCCAGCTTACAAAACCTCCTTCACCAGTGTGGAAACAGATACCACGCATTCAATAACAGCCTTAATGACCACAGTCAGGTCACTGACCTACTGGAGAAGATCGACTCCATGGTGGCAGGGAACGGAGGGAGCTGCTACACTAATGAGATGTTCCAGCAGACGGAGAAAGCTCTGAAAGAAGAACAGGAGAGAATACTGAAGGAGAGAGACGATGAGATAGAGAGAGAGAAAGAAGAACTGAAAAAGAAACATGAAGCTGAAATGGAACAAATGGAGAAGAGCATGGAGGATTTTAGGAAACATCTGGAGAAAGACAGGAGAAGAAAGGAGGAAAGCTTCAGACTGAGAGAAGCACTAGTAAAGATGGAGAAAAATGAGGAAGTCAGAAGAGAAATAGACGAAAAGCTTAGAGCACAGCAAGAGGCTTTCATCAAGGAGACGGAAAGAAAAGAGCAGGCCCATATAGAACAGATGCAGAAAGACAGGGAATGCCAACAACAAATGTTCAAGAGGGAAAAAAACAAGATAAGGAAGGAGGCGGAGGATGAGGCGAGGAGGCAAGCAGAAAGAGAATTTTGTACTAAACTGGAGATAGCAGTGATCAAAGCCAGAGAGTACGGAAAGAAAGAGGGCTATGAGGAGGGGAGGAGAACTGCTAAAGGAGACTCTGGATCACGTCAGGAACATTTAGGGCAAACAGCAAATCAAGTTGTAAGTCTTGTAGGAGCACTAATTTGTAATATAGTGGTTAAATATATAACACGTTGAGGTGACCGTGTTCTAGATTAAAAGGCGGGGGATGGAGGGTGGTGGATTTTATTGAGGATTTTTTACTCCATACATGTTATAAACCACTTTCAGGATTTTTCTGTGTTATGTGATATTCTGATATTCTGTTGTTGGGAAATGGCTTCACACATACAAGTGCTACATTGTGATTAATACCAGAAAAATGTCACGCTTCCGGGTTTTCCTGGCTCCACTGCTCCTCCGGACTTGATTTCCCAGAGGGCATCACTCTATGACGTCACACCCACGCGTTCCCAGTCACCCAATCAGCAATTGCTCTAGCTCTCCTAAATATGAGGTCCACCAGGTTTCTATTACTCTCCCTGTATATAAACCCCATACAAACACTCCCGCATTGGGAAGTTGTGCCAAACCCTTTGTTTGCAATCCTGAGCGGGCATCCTGTGATTCCTCTCTGGTTCTGACTCCCTTTGTTCTCTGACTCTCTTCTTTGTCCCCTTTGGCTTTGATCTCATTTATCTTCTGGCTTTCTGATCTCCGTTCGTCCTCTGACCATTCTCTCAATCTCGCCCCTGTATTCTGGTAGCTCCACTGACTCTCTCTTCTGTTTCCGACCTTTGCCTGTTTCCTGACTCTGATCTCACTCTTCCCTTCATGGTTGGTTGTGTTGTGCTACTTTGTTCAACCGCCCCATTGTTTAACGAAGCCTGATTAACTTTTAGCTTTGCACACATCTGTCCGGGCTCTTTGTCCTTGATGAAATAAATGTGCTGCATTATATCAGTAGTTTTTAAAAAAAAACAAAAAATCATAACAAGGACTGTTACGAATTGATACGCAACATTTTGGAAATAAATATAATGAGATCACCATTCTTTAATTTCATTTGTCGGAAATGAAGCAGAAAAATATTTCTCAGAAAATTGCACAGAAGCCTCAGTAACTAACAGCAAAACTTCAAATGTAAAAGTATTCAATATGATCTATCTATCTATCTCAGCTTTTGTTTAGATACATTTTCATCTTTGTTTGTCTGTTTTACCATCTCAGTAGCAGCTTCTATACAGCTATGTCTTTTCAGATTTGAAGCCAATGTGGAGGTTTATTTTCTTAAACCTCTAAGAGCTTTAGGTACCAGGTCTTCACCAGTTATTTTGTCTTGATCTTTTAATACATATTGAAAAAAAAATATTTGACTTTCTCCTCCATATGCAAGTGGATTCATGTCCAATCTGCATAGAAATATCTTCTAAAAAATGAAGGACTTTTTTACTGTTCTTTGACTTTTGCAGTCTGTGTGTATGGTGTTGCATTCACAGTGTTGCGCAAAAGTATCCAACGCAGCCAGTAGTTGATTACTTTGATCTAGATTGCAAGGAGCACTCAGATATTTTGTGTTATGTCATACTTTATTTTAATAAACAGATTCTCACAATGAATTCATTTAAAGTGTTATTGGTTTGCTTTCATTGCACTGACACAGGACACAGTTGGTTAACAATTGCCTTCATCTGGGAACCATTAAAGTAATAATCTTTTCTGGACATAGACCCCTTTAAGATCTCTATAATCCAAGCTCCACTGACACCAAATTGCAGGCATGTATATTTGACAGAATTATTGTTCAAAAGGTTTGTAATTATTTAGCATCCATGATAGTCAATATTTCTGCCATACCTATATAAACATACACTATTCATATTCAATATGATCAGGTAAAGCCCCTCTTAAAAAGCCTCTTAGCAGACACTAATAATACCCACTTAGAGCTATCAGAATGGGCTTTATTTATAAACATTGGTAATAGTCCTGACACCATTTATACTGCTCATGAGAAACTCAGTCACTTCATGCTGCACAAATGTAATGTATCATGTTATAAATATTTCCATTTAATTAAATGTGAGATCTGCTAGTTTGAGGCTCAGTATGAGCTGCTCCACATTTTTAAATAAATATTTGTTACTTTAATATAGTAATATTTTAGATCAGGCTACACTTACATTTTTTTATACAAGTAATCAGTCAGTCTGTAACAGAATACATCTTAGAGTAACCCTCAAATAAACATGTGAGCAAAACCACGAACTGGGTCTGAGCTGCGTTTCCCAAAACCTTAGTTGGAATACCTATGGAGGTAACTATGATGGTAACTTATAATTACTATGCCATCAGTGACGCAAGACGTAAAGGGACATGACGGTAAGCTAGACTAGAAACTTTACTGACACACTATGTCTTTTGATAGTCCACTTATTCTTTCCTTAGAGCATTCAGAATGGCAGGCTGCCAAAAATGCTCCATCATTTCAAAGGAACTCTTCCGTCTTGTGGAAACATCTGTGACGAGGTGCGCGGCTTATGCAACACCCAGGGTTCGCACTCGTGTACACCTTGTTTATCTCAACTACGCCACCCCTTTATTAGGAGAAAGGGGATCCCACGCTAGGCCACTCAAATAAATGAGTGAATGAGCCAGCCAATAATACCACTGCACCAATACGGACGTTACATTTGAATATACACTTTATTTCAAAGATGCACATTAAAAAATAAACAATTATTAATAAATACTATAATTACTGTGTGGGATTTATGTTAATATATACTCAAGTCAGTAGCAACCACAGGTCAGAGAAAACAGTGTAGCCAAGTAAGTGTCCAAACCCATGGGGCTCTCACTACAACAATAGTAGACAACACCACAGCGCACAGTATCAACAACCACACAAAAGACTAACCTCACCGTAGAAAAAAAATCAACCCAGCAACACTACACAACCAAAAAGGACACTGCAACAAAAAGGAAAACCAGAACACCAGGGTGGCCCACTCCTTGACCACAAAACTAAGAAAATAAGAAAATAACGGATCCATATAGCTAAAAATGGTGGCCTGTGGTATGCTATTACAATATCTTGCTAATAAAAACAGTAATGGCAGACACCAAAATCCCAACACAGTATTATATAAAAGATATCAGAGGTGACTCAGTAGTAGACCAATTAAAACAGTCTGATTATAAAATCAGAGAAGAGACCAAACGTTCACAACTGATTAAAATTCTTACCAGGTGAATGTTATGTATTGCTAAAACTTATGTTTACACATGCTGTTACCTCAGGACGCCAATGGGTGGCGATATCGCTTCTGTATACCAAGTGAATGATTCAGTAAATGTTCGAGACCTACTGCGAGTGAGTGCGTTTTGTTTTACATGTGACTGTTATTGTTTCCACGTTATTCTAGAGAATGAGAAATTTCTTCTGCTGAGAAGAAAAGAGAAGGGTTCAATATGGTGGCTGCCATTGGCCACATTGAGGTTTTCGACGAAACCGTCGAACAATGGACAACCTACATTGAGAGATTCGAGCATTTCGTAGAGGCGAATGGTATTGAGAGTGGGAGAAAAGTGCCCGTACTGCTCAGCGTTATGGGGTGCAAGGCGTATGGTCTACTACGTAGTTTGGTGGTCTGGATAAGCCGGGTGACAAAACCAACGTCGACATTAAGGCGGTGCTACAGCAGCACTTCTCCCCAAAGCCACTCGTCATCGCTGAGAGGTTTTGTTTTCACAAACGGAACCAGGAGGCGGGAGAGACTGTTTCTCAGTACGTAGCAGTGCTTAAAAGATTACCGGAACACTGTGAGTTTGGCGAACAGTTGGAAGATGCACTTCGCGACAGATTTGTTTGTGGTTTAAAAAGTGAAACCACCCAAAAGCACTTGCTAACAGAGGCGACGCTGACAATCAAGAGAGCGGTGGAAATTGCGGCCTCGATGGAGATGGCGGCGCGAGAGTCACAGCAGCTCAGCGGATCGCTGAAGGTAAACGCTGTTGCATTTTTGTCAAGTAAAGCCGGAAACAAATGCAAATGTTGTGGGAAATCGAATCACAGTGATGATGCCTGTTGGTATAAGGATAAAAACTGCAATGTTTGAGGTCACATAAGCCGCGTCTGCAGAGCTTAACAGACGGAAAGTAAGGAGGTACAAAAAAACCGAAGCCGAAAAGGACAAAGAGCTTTACCAGCAATAAACGGGTGCATTGCGTGAATGCGGATACAATATCGAGTGATGAAACGGACTCTGATCTTGCGCTGCATAAAGTGTCACATGCTGGAAAAAACTTGCGCATCACCGTAAGGCCTACAATTAAGGGGATTCCTATAGAAATGTAATTAGATACTGGTGCAGCTGTCTCTTTGATTTCATTAGAGAAGTATAAAGCTGTGCTAAACCATTTACCTCTGCGGCCAACTGACATTGTTTTGAGAACATATACTGGCGAAGCATTGTGTCCACAAGGGGTTGTCAATGTACAGGTGAATCTGAACAAGCAGACCGCTGTACTTCCACTATATGTCGTAAAGGGTGATTATCCGCCATTGTTTGGTAGAGAGTGGTTACATCGAATTCGACTGATTTGGAAGGAAATAAGAGCAGTACAGATGAACACATTGGATCATGTGTTGCAGAAGCATTCTGCTGTTTTCTCTAAGGAGCTGGGAGTGATGAAGGACATCAAAGCAAGCGTGTCATTGAAACCTGAGCATAAACCCAAGTTTTTTCAGCCCAGAGTGGTTCCTTATTCTCTGCGTCCTAAAGTTGAAGCAGAGAAATTGGAGTGTTGTCCCCAGTACAGCACAGCGACTGGGCTACCCCAATAGTACCGGTGGTAAAGAAAAATGGAGATGTTCGCATCTGTTGTGACTTTAAAGTAATGATAAACCCTTTCCTCCAAGTTGAGCATTACCCAACACCTCGGATTGAAGATCTTTTTGCATCCCTGGCTGGAGAGCAGCTTTTCAGCAAGCTAGACCTATCTCATGCCTATTTACAGATAGAAGTTCATGAAGATTTAAAAAAGCTTCTCACAATCAGCGCCCAAAAGGGTATTTTTTGTTATAATCGTGTTCCTTTTGGAATTGCCTCAGCACCAGCCATCTTTCAGAGGGCTATGGACCAGATACTGCAAGGGCTACATAATGTTCACTGCTATCTGGATGATATTCTGATGACAGGGCGTACTGATGCAGAACACCTAGAGCATTTGGATGCAGTTCTTGGACGTTTGGAGGACTTTGGTTTGCGAGTTGAAAAGGAAAAATGTGAGTTCTTTAAAGACTCCTTGGAATACTTGGGCCACGTAATTGATGCTGCAGGTTTGCACAAGTCTCCTGAGAAAGTCAGAGCGAATGTTGAGGCGCCAGCTCCATCCAATCTCACCCTGATTAACTATTACGGACGATTATCCCAAACCTGGCGACCATCCTGAATCCACTGAATGCACTGTTGTGTAAGGGAACACGTTGGCATTGGTCCACAGAATGTACATCTGCATTCCAGAGGGCAAAGGAGGAGCTTGTGTCACAAAATGTACTGACACATTATGACCCCCAGTGCAGTATTCGTTTAGCATGTGATGCATCACCATACGTTATTGGTGCAGTCATTTCTCATGTGCTACCCAATGGCCAAGAGAAATCTATAGCTTTTGCATCACGAATGCTCAGCAAGGCAGAGCAGAATTATGCACAAACTAAGTGTGAGGTATTGGCAATTATTTTTGGGGTAAGAAAATTCCATCAATATCTTTATGGGCGGAAGTTCACACTCCTCACCGATCATCGCCCTCTGACCACAATCTTTGGTGCACAAAAGGGGATTCCTCCCATGGCAGCAGCACGCATGCAAAGGTGGGCTTTACTTCTTTCAGCACACAACTACTCTATAGAATACAAGAAAGCAGCACACCATGCCAATGCTGATGGCCTTTCGCGACTGCCTTTGCAAGTGGAAGACAAGGACAAATTGGATGCTGTTGATGTATTCTACATAAACCAAATAGAAACGCTACCGGTCAGCTCCAGTGAAATTCGTTCTGAGACACAGGCAGATCCTATTTTATCAGCCGTTTTGTCATTGGTCAGGCAAGGTGACAGAGTAATGAGTAGTGCAGACAGCAGGGAGTTCCACCAAACGGCTGTCTGTCCAAGGATGCTTAATGTGGGGCATGAGAAGAGCTTGCACACTTCACACTGGTCACCCTGGCGTGGTTAGAATGAAAGCTTTAGCCCGTAGCCATGTGTGGTGGCCTGGTCTTGATAGTGACATCGAGCAACAAGCCAAGACCTGCCCATCCTGTCAGCAGATTCAGAAGATGCCATGCCACGCCCCTCTCCATCCATGGGTTTGGCCTAGCAAACCATGGCAGCGAATACATGTGGACTTTGCAGGGCCAAGTGAAGGCCATATGTACTTGGTTGTGGTTGATGCTCATTCAATGTGGCCAGAACTTAAAATAATGGATTCTACCTCCTCAGACAAGACTACTCAGGTGTTAAGGAATATGTTCAGTCGTTATGGAATACCTGAGGTCCTTGTTAGTGATAATGGGCCACAGTTTATTTCGCAAGAATTTGCCACATTCCTTAAAACTAACCATGTCAAACATGTTCGGTCAGCCCCATACCACCCATCCACCAATGGGCAAGCGGAAAGGTTTGTGCAAATTTTCAAGCAGGCACTTAAGTCTTCCAAGTCATCCTCAACTACTGTGCAGCAAAGGTTAGGCACATTTTTGCTGACCTACCGTAACACTCCACCCCCTACGACAAAGAAGTCTCCATGCATGCTTTTTCTGGGCTGACGGTTGCGCACACATCTAGATGCCCTGAAACCTGATGTACTGTCAGCTGTGAGACTAACACAAGACTCACAAATCCTGCGCAGAGCTGCACGATTGAAACACAGACAGTTTGCAGTTGGTGAGACAGTGCTGGCTCGCAATTATAGAGGGACAGAAAAATGGAGACAGGGAGTGGTGTCCACCCAAAGTGGACCTGTTTCATATACGGTAGATGTAGGTGAGACCGACTCGTGGAGACGTCATGCCGATCAACTTTTGCCTCTCAAAAACCAAACTTCCGCTGAAAAGCAAGTGATGCCAGAGACGGCATTGTCAGATAATATATCCATAGTGCCCTCAGTAGCCCTGGCAACTACGGATGTTAGTTCACCCGTGTCAACTGAAAATGAACAAGGTGTGCCTGATGTTTTCCCAAGTGAGGTTTCAGTCAGCCTCAAAAGAACACAGGATACAAAGGACATTTCCTCTGGTCGAGAAAACACCAGACGATACCCCATTCGGGCAACCAAACCACCAGATCGTTTGACACTGTAGGACTGCTGGTGACCGCATGGTAAACAAGAAGTTGACTTGTATGTAGCTATGTAGTGAGCATGTTCTATTTTCTTGGGGCAGAATAATCCCCTAAACTGGCTTGAGGTTGGGGGTAGTCTACCCCCTCCCTCTAGATTAGTTTAGCGATTCAGTTGTATCCATTGTAAAAAAAAAAAAAAAAGAGAGACATTTCAGTAACTGAGGACATTTTCTGTGTACTTTCTCTCTAAGGTGGGAGGAAATGTTATTTATTGCTAAAACTTATGTTTCTCATGCTGTTACCTCAGGACGCCAATAGGTGGCTATATCGCTTCTGTATACCGAGTGAATGATTCAGTAAAGAAGTTCCGAGTACACTGCTAGAGTGAAAAAACCAACAACCTACCGGTTCATTCGAACACACGCGCTCTTCAGCTCTCCCTTCAGTTTTAAATTAACCCATCAGCACATGTGCACGAATTGAGCTCTTGAGATAGCTACACCAAACACTCCCACGTCCCACGGAAGTGAGTTCACCTGGGTGCACCCACCTTTATGTCCCCCTGAACCCCAGGCCCGCTCCCCACGTGTGTTCCACCTGTAGTGGGCGTGTCCCAATTCAATGGGGCCGAGTCGATCTCAAGCGAGCACTTCCCTGGGCTTTAGAGCATAGGCAGAACAATATAAAATATAATAAAATAAAAACAAGCCAATGTAGGCATCCAGCCATACCACACATCATAAACTATAACTATAATGCTAGTATGCGCATAACTGGTATGATATGCAATATGTACATGAGACCTTAGCGTTCCTGGAGCCGTACAATGTGAGCCCAACCCTTCTCTGAGGCATACTTCACTTAAACAGGATGCGATCAACACAACAGTACAAGCCGGAATGGAAAGCACACGCAACAGGAACCTCATATATAGTCAGTCAGGTACAGTGTCATATGAGTGGTCGAGTGTGAATCTTGAACCATTTGCATGTCTCATGATGTCAAACCTTTCCACCAAGTTTCACTCGTGTCATTTTAATGCCTCTCAAGTGCAGGTATTGTTTGATAATGAGTGTAAATTTCAGATGCAGAAGTTTTATAAACAATGCATCCTGAGACCATACGAAACTGTATCCGGCACAGATGGTGTTCAACTGAGGCAATGAACTTTGTATGTGTTCCTGTTGAATTCTAATTCAAAATCTCCCAACAGTTCTTTGAGTACATGATTCATATTCTTTTATTAGTAATCATTTATTAGTGCATCAAAGACTCAAAACTTAATGTGTCAGATCTTATCACCTTTAAGGAGTGTACAGAAAAATATGAACAATGAGGAAATAACCACAAATATTCAGTAGCATTTTAGTCAGACCTGATATACTGCATATAAAAGTATTCACGCAATGCACACAGGTGTCATGTAATTAAGTCTCATTCTCATAAAGCCGCTCCTGAGGAAAGAATTATTCATATTCAGTTCACACGTATAATAGCACACTGCTAGCTGGGGCAAAGGTGAATATTTATGAACTGAGATTTTAACCATGTTCACAATTTAAATTGGCATATTTTTCAACAAATAATTTAATTATTTCTTCCCGTATTATTCTAGTAAACATACTATAGAAGAAAACAGCTGTATAGCTTTTGTTGGCTTAAAGAAAGGATTTTTTTCTCTCTGTCTTTTTATTGGCCCACAGAAAAAGAAGTCAAGTGTTAAATGTTTTTTTTTTTAAATGTCCCTGATTCTAAACCTACAACTAAAACTACATCAACACAAAACCTACGTTTATTCCAAAACCCTGGCAGTGAAGTGAAAAATTGCTCTGATGTTACTGATCAACAACATTAGCCTAAAGCTTATTAATAATTAAAGAATATGTAGATTGCCCATAGGGAACCATCAATAAAAAGTTTCTGTAGCTGTAATGTCATTAGTACAAATATGGCTGATGGTCTTTTAGTTATACTACAAAAGTTATTATGATATAAAACGAGTTGAGATGTTTCACTGACTGCAATACACCCATGCCCTGAGGCAACAAAACAAGTTCAAATCAGTCTTCTTGATACACAGGCATGTAAAAGGCATGTCAGGTCTGACAGAAATGGAAAGGTTAGAGCAGAACTTTGAACGACTATTTATTCCTGAAGACAATTTTCTTAAAAACTACATTTGTAACACATTCGTTCCTCACAAACAAAAGCAGCAAAGGCCTTTTCTGGGTCCCGACACACATTCATTTCGAGGGCTTGTCTCAGACTTCCATCTTCCATGTGAAGCAGCAACAGGTCTTTTAGCTGGACCTGGGTTGCAAACCTACAGCCTACAAGACAGCTCTAGTCACTGCCTACAATTAGTAAATTGTGAGCACAACCCTGTGTCCCCATACAGTCTAAAAACTGGAAGGTTTACTTGCCTTATCTCACTCCTATCTCAACTTCCTTTAAAACAATATCTGTTTCTTCCATTTTGCATATTAAAGATCCCCTTTATCACACTAAACGGTCCCACTTTATATTAAGTGTCCCTAATAACTGTGTAGTTACATATGAACAACATATGCAACAACAGTGTAACTACACATGATTTAGTCATTGTTACAGATTAATTACAGAAATACACGTTGTGTAATTACACATGTGTATCAACTTCAGTTTGCCCCATGTAATTACACAAGTGTATCCTAATAGTTGTAACAGCCTATTCTTTCTTATGTAATTACACAAGTGTATCCTAATAGTTGTAACAGCCTATTCTCTCTCTAATGTAATTACACAAGTGTATCTTAATAGTTGTACCAGCCTATTCTCTCTCTAATGTAATTACACAAGTGTATCTTGATAGTTGTAACAGCCTATTCTCTCTTATGTAATTACACAAGTGTATCCTAATAGTTGTAACAGCCTATTCTCTCTTATGTAATTACACAAGGGTAATAACATAAGTGTCATTACATTTGTAATCACACTGGAACAGCAGCTCTGTTCTGGTGTTTTCCAGCAGTAAAAGACAGTACGTAATAACTTACAGGAACACATCACTTACGATGGATCAGCCAGCTTATCTAACATTTAGATAATATCTATGTTCCTAATGCTGTGACACTGTAACCAGTTTCAGCTTTAAACCATTCTTTAACGCGACCATGCAGGAATGTCCCCTTATCCTAAAATGTAACTTTTAAGACGTTAATTAAATGTGTTGTACTACTCCCAAAGCGATGTCTATATTAGCACTCCATTACACAGTACCTACATAACAACTACACAGGAACTGTCCACTTATTTTAAAGTGTAACTTTTATGTAAGTACTGTGGAATAACTGTGTTGTAACATGGTAACTTGATCACATCGCATGGATTAATACCATTCTGTAATTACACTCTACTTACATAACAACTACACAGGAACTGTCCACTTATTTTAAAGTGTAACTTTTATGTAAGTACTGTGGAATAACTGTGTTGTAACATGGTAACTTGATCACATCGCATGGATTAATACCATTCTGTAATTACACTCTACTTACATAACAACTACACAGGAACTGTCCACTTATTTTAAAGTGTAACTTTTACGTAAGTACTGTGGAATAATTGTGTTTTACTATATTTCTACAAGTAATTCCACTAGGTTACTTTGCAGTATCTAAATTGCACAGAATGTCAAATCTTTTTATGAATGTACACATTATCATAGACAATACACAAAATCAGATTTGAAATCTTTATTGCAGGTCCTTTTAAATCAAACTTCTCAAATCATACACTTCTTAACACTGAAGAAGTCTTCTCACTTTTTACAGTAACATTTAACATCTACTAATGTACAATATCAGACAAACTGTAAAAAAGTACCCAGTATCTGTCACGCCTGTGGGTCTGTCTGCCTCCGATTCCCTTCCGGACTCCAGTCCCCAGAATGCACAGCCCGATGACGTCACACCCACATGCTCACGCTCCGCCAATCCTCCTCGCTTTAACTCTCCAGTCTATTGATTGCTATCAGGTGTAGGAAATGTATTTAGCTTGCACACAAACAAACACTAGTTGCGAAGTTTTGCCAATTTCGATTGCATTTCTGAGCGTTCTATTGTGATATTCTGTTTATTTGGCTTTCGACCCTGCTTTCCTCCTTGACCTCTCTTTTCGTGTATTTCCCTTTTGGCTTCGTTCGCTGTGTTTGCCTCTTGGTCTTGACCCTGTTTCTGTTTACTGACTTCTGGTTCTGCTCTCCCCTCCTGTTTGGTTACCTTTCTCTCGCTGCCTCTCCGGTTTCCGATCTCGGCTTCCCTTTCGACTTATGACCCAGTTTTGTCCCCGTGTCTTGCTGTACCGTGTCTTGCTGTACCGTGTCTTGCTGTTGTGTAAAGCTTCTAATCTGTTTATTAAACCCATTTGGTACTTTGGCTCTGCAAGCGTCGCGCCCGGTTCCTTGTATCTAACAGTATCTTTACTGTAGGTATTTTTTTGTTAGCCTTATAAAATAAACAGGTTCACAGAAGAACGTCCTACATTTTTACATTTACATTTTGCAAATTATTCTTTGCAGTTTAATTAACTTTTTTATTGTTTTTTTCAGTTACTTAACTTTCACTGATCTTAAAAAATAAATAAAGCAAAAAACAAACCCTAAACAAACAACAATACAAAGAAAAAACAATCAACCAAACAAAAAAACTGACAATGGCCTGTTTGATTGATTTATTTTGTGCATTTATGGCAGACCGGACATCTACTGTAAGTGGTTTCTGACACCTTCTACTGAAATCAACCAGCTTCTCAATAGGTGAAAATTTAGGAATAGATTTGAAAAAATCTGGATCCACCATCTGTAGTTCTGCTACAACAGCAGTTAATGTCAAAGTGTTTCTGTGGACACCCTACTTTCTTGAAGGCCCTTTTCATAATCCCCTCCTTCTTAAAGGCTTTAAGAGTCATCTTGGACCGTTTCAGGACATCCTCGGGTGTTCTTGCTAAACCGAAAGAAATATAAAATTAATAGGAAAATAACTGTGTAAAATACCAAATCCAAAGCTCAAAAGCTCAAGTCAAAACCATTAACAGTCAGAATTATACTGACACAAATTCATTTCATCTGAGTTACTGTACTCACTAAAAATAATGTAGAAAAACGTTAAGGTCAATTAGCTAGCTAGTTACTTAGCTGCAGGCAGCTTGATAAGTATATCAGATTAAACAGGACTGTATAACACTCATATTAGTAAAAACAACATTGTGTTTAAAGATAAATATTTATGCACTTGTACGCATGCTATTCTTTGTATTATTTCAATAAATAAATTTGCTTTTGTGTACAGAACGACATGTCTTTCTTGGTATCTGACCATGCTTTTACTAGCTACAATGTTGGCTTCATCATTAGCTCATCTGCAGAGGCAGCTAATGTGTTCATTTTTCCCCACACAGTGTTATTCAGAAAATAAGGTGTAAACAGGCTCTAAGGCAACATTTACACTGCAGGTAAAAGTGGCCCAAATTTTCTCACCAAATCCGCAAATTTTTTTGCTTGGCTGTTTACATTATCTTTTAAATGTGACCTGTATGCGATATCAGTCTGAACAGATCAGCTCCTAAACTGACCCATGTGCACAAAAGAAGATTTGGGCCACTTTTACCTGCTGTGTAAACGTAGCCTAAGTTTTCATATAAAGGAGCATTTCACATGCATAAGTTGTAATGGTTAAGCAGTGGCCAACCTTACTAAGTTGTAACCATACTGTATTTTCATTATAAAAGAATGTCACTGCTGGGGCTCTGAACTAAACACAAGGGACACTTGTACAATCTAAAAGTAAAATCATTCTGTGCTAGATTTATGCTGGTCTGTGCTTTATTTTATTTTTTTAACCATGGAACTGTATGCTATCATGTAATTTTTGGTTCAACATAAATGGTGAATTGTCATAACTCATATCCATTTTTTAAATAAAGCAGTAAATACTATACTAAGCCTTTAGTACTAAAGGCTTCCTTTTTGTCTGACTTCAGTTGAGATGGTCTGAACGATTAGAGGTAGGAAGCTTTGAGTTGAAAACGTCCCAGTTCCTAGTCGACAATAACGCAGTTCAAGTCAGTGCCTTACTTTGATGCTAGCTAGCTAAGCTAGCTAAATTTAACTTAGCCTTGTCTTTCCACTGGTCCGCGCGTTCTTTGTTTCTTGGCACTTCTTTTCCCAGGCAATGTTTTATGGCGCGTTCGTGGCATTATTCTGAACTAAAAAAAATATAAAACCACAACTTTTTTGACAAAACATACGCTAATCAGATCACAGTTTATGCTAGGCGCTTTTTATTAGCGCCACGTAACCTAATACATGAGGAAACATCCCTCCCGTTATTGTGGCAGATCGACTGAGGATGTATAGTGCTTTTAAATCTGATGGCTTAAAGAGTTTAAAACCTGTATTAGACATACTCGAAGCACCTACCACAGCTGCTGCTCTCAAGCTGCACCAGAACTCCGCCGCTTTCATTCAAAACCCGAGAACAGAAACATCGCGATTGTTCGGCAGCCGATTAAAGCAGTCTGCTCGTGCGCAATCGATGGGGGGCAAATTACCGCGAAAATCCAAATCAAACCAACGCTGTTGCTACGGAACAGGTCATCCGCGGTAAACTAAGCTAGCTGACAATGGCCAGAGATGTTAAATTATCTAAACAGTTATTCGATTTAATACGCCATTGCAACAAAGGTAAAGGTAACAGAAGACTAATCGAATGGCTGTGGAAGAAAGGACTGCTGTGCAGTGAGCTATCCTGTCGCCGCTGCGGGTCAAATGGATTCATATGGTAAGATAATTTAGCCCTATGTGAAAAATATTACTTGACTAGAGCTGGAAAGTTATAATGCTTGTATTAATACACTTTTTTTTTTCTTTTAAGGATGTGTCGAAGGAAAGCCCACCACAAAGTTACACAGTCAATTCGTGCTGGATCTCTGTTCAGTAAATCCAGGGTTCCTTTGTGCAAGTGGATGGAGTATATTTACAGGTAGCAAAAGTTGCCTACCAATAAGCTAACTTACAAATTGTATATCAACACCATAAATAAATAGTAGTATCACAAAATGAAATAGCACTGAACTATGTACCCATTCACTTAACGTTTTTTATGTAACAGCCAGCAATAATGCTCGTTTCTCTGTCATTTTTAGTACTGGCTGTTTTCGCTGGGTCTTTGGCATGCTAGAGGTCAAAGGAGCTAGCAGACTGCCCGTCCTGAAGATGGTGCGAGACCGTTCCAGGAACACATTCATGCCCTTAATCAGAAAGCACCTCAGCAGAGGGTCTACTGTCTACAGTGACTGTTGGAGGGCATATGAGCCTGCATTAAATGTTGAGGGATACAGACACCTTTCTGTTAATCACAGGGAGCATTTTGTTGATTCGCTTACTTATTGTTACATTTAGCACATTGAACGGGCCTGGCAAACCATCAAGCGCCAGGTTTCACCTTACAGAGGCAACAAGACATCCAAACTTCTTAAAGATCAACTCAGGTTCATTCAGTGGGATTATTGGTTGGGTAGGAGACACAGCAAAGGCTCACTTGCACAGCTGATTGATGACATTAAAAAAGCATGTAAGTGTTGAATTAAGTAAAAAAGGTGAAATGATTTGTCGTAGTCATGTATGCTTGTTTGCACCGTTTTTGTTATCAACCATTATTGTTAAAGGAATAGTTTAGTGTTTTTTGGCTTTATAGTAGCGTGGCAAAATTGTTGTCTAATTACACCATAGTAACCAACTGTGTACCACATATGTGTCAGATAGAGCGTAGTTAGGAAAGGTATTTAAAATATAGTTTAATGTTTGTAATAGGGTTACTGCTTTATATTCGCCAGTTGGGTAGATACATTTTAATGAATATGCTGTTGTATAAAATGCATTGCAAGTTAATGTAAACACACAGATCCATAATTCCTGTAAGCTTATTTATGGACCTTACTTTTATATGTTTGTTTGTATACGGAAAATACAGATTTTCATTCATTTTGTCAAATAAATTTATTTAAGTAATGAATGTGTTGAACATTTCCTATGGCACTATTAGTGTATAAGTACTAAACAACGATTAGTATGCTACGCAGTTCGGTAGCAGTAGTTTAAAAGTTACATTTTATAAGTAGTGGTTGTGTTATAATGTCTTTAATCATTAATTATTCCACAGTACTTACGTAAAAGTTACACTTTAAAATAAGTGGACAGTTCCTGTGTAGTTGTTATGTAAGTAGAGTGTAATTACAGAATGGTATTAATCCATGCGATGTGATCAAGTTACCATGTTACAACACAGTTATTCCACAGTACTTACATAAAAGTTACACTTTAAAATAAGTGGACAGTTCCTGTGTAGTTGTTATGTAGGTACTGTGTAATGGAGTGCTAATATAGACATCGCTTTGGGAGTAGTACAACACATTTAATTAACGTCTTAAAAGTTACATTTTAGGATAAGGGGACATTCCTGCATGGTCGCGTTAAAGAATGGTTTAAAGCTGAAACTGGTTACAATGTCACAGCATTAGGAACAGAGATATTATCTAAATGTTAGATAAGCTGGCTGATCCATCGTAAGTGATGTTTTAATGTAAGTTATTACATACTTTCTTTTACTGCTGGAAAACACCAGAACAGAGCTGCTGTTCCAGTGTGATTACAAATGTAATGACACTTATGTTATTACCCTTGTGTAATTACATAAGAGAGAATAGGCTGTTACAACTATCAAGATACACTTGTGTAATTACATAAGAGAGAATAGGCTGTTACAACTATTAGGATACACTTGTGTAATTACATTAGAGAGAGAATAGGCTGTTACAACTATTAGGATACACTTGTGTAATTACATTAGAGAGAGAATAGGCTGTTACAACTATCAAGATACACTTGTGTAATTACATAAGAGAGAGAATAGGCTGTTACAACTATTAGGATACACTTGTGTAATTACATTAGAGAGAGAATAGGCTGTTACAACTATTAGGATACACTTGTGTAATTACATAAGAGAGAATAGGCTGTTACAACTATTAAGAAACACTTGTGTAATTACATGGGGCAAACTGAAGTTGATACACATGTGTAATTACACAACGTGTATTTCTGTAATTAATCTGTAACAATGACCAAATCATGTGTAGTTACACTGTTGTTGCATATGTTGTTCATATGTAACTACACAGTTATTAGGGACACTTAATATAAAGTGGGACCCACTAAACTTTGAACACTGAACACTTGAACCACTCATAGTGCCCAGATCCTGCCAAAAATTGTGATTCTCACTGGGCCACAAAGAACTACAGAAACTACAGAACCACCTAATCTAACAACTAGAAGAGATTGGCTTCACATGATATTAACGTTAGCTGAGCACCTTCATTAAAATGGACTAGGAAAACAACCAAGAATACAGTAAGTAAAACACAATCCCAAGAAAAGACAAGAAATAGCTGATTTAATTAACCCCATAATGCTTAGTCTAACCACTAAATCAAAACAGAAAACAAAGTGGCAACTATACAGCACAGTCCGGGAATGCAGGGTGCGTACCCATGGCCTCAGTCCTTTCAAATCGGTGCAGTTTAGTCTACCCCTCTCACTTTCACTCTGCAGCCAACCCCAAATGAAAGTGATAATCATTCACAGATTCATCATTCACAAAAGTGAATCAGTTTATTGTTTAAACAGTTTATTAATGATTGCAATTTCTTTTTTCAAAATAACTTTTTCAAAATATAAAATCAAATATCAATCATTTTTTGCCAAACTTCGATTGCTTTCAACTGGAGACATCCAGGTCTGTCTTAACACCAGCTGTATTTGTTTCCACAGCTATGTGATGATTGTGGCTTGATATTGTCATGTTGAAATAAGCATGGACATCCCTGAAGATGGCATCTAGAATGTAACATGTGGTGTTCCAAAATGTGTTTAGTATTAATGGTGCAACAAAACACAGCCAAGATAAACCAACAAAAACACTCAGAACTCAGGTTTAAACACAGAGACTTCACAAACAAACTCAGCAAGCAAAAGAAGCAAACGAAGTCTTAAGAAAATCAAGAAACTTTGTGATAATATTATTTAAAGGATAATATTAGTGTGAGACATCTGGGTTGAAATCTGAAGAATTATGAAATGATACTTTGGTGAATGTTGTCTACACATATGCATATATTAAACAGATTAAAAGATTTAAACAATAAGCAGCTCATCATAGATAAAGGGAGGGAAAGTTAATAGGCAGAAACATAATGCTGTTGAAGTTCCTGTCAGCATTGCTGACATATTTCACTGCATCTTCTGGTGCTCATTTAAATACCTTCTTGATGCCACATTTTTCTGTGGCATTTCATATGACTCATGTCTGAAACTGCACAGCAATGTAAAAAAACAAAACACATGAAAGAAGATTAATGACACCCTTAAGGCTACCTGTGGTTTAAATATTTTAAAGCTTATTTTATAAACTAAGATGCCAATTTAAAAAAAATATTGCTTATTTATATCTCTGTGCTAGAGAGTGTGTGTGTGTGTGTGTGTGTGTGTGTAGGTGTGTGTAATTGTTTGTGTGTGTGTGTGTGTGTGTAATTGTGTGTGTAGGTGTGTGTATCTATGTGTGTGTGTGTGTGTGTGTGCAATTGTGTGTGTAATTGTGTGTGTGTGTGTAATTGTGTGTGAGTGTGTGTGTGTGTGTGATTGTGTGTGTGTGTAATTGTGTGTGAGTGTGTGTGTGTGTAATTGTGTGTGTGTGTAATTGTGTGTGAGTGTGTGTGTGTGTGTGTGTGTGTGTGTGTAATTGTGTGTGTGTGTAATTGTGTGTGAGTGTGTGTGTGTGTGTGATTGTGTATGTAGGTGTGTGTGTGTGTGTGTGTGTGTGTGTGTAGGTATGTGTGTAATTGTGTATGTAGGTGTGTGTGTGTGTGTGTGTGTGTGTATGTCTGTGTGTATCTGTGTATGTAGGTGTGTGTGTGTGTGTGTGTGTAGGTATGTGTGTAATTGTGTATGTAGGTGTGTGTGTGTGTGTGTGTGTGTGTGTGTGTGTTGGTTTGTGTGTTTGTGTGTTTGTTGGTGTGTGTGTGTGTGTGTGTGTAGGTATGTGTGTAATTGTGTATTTAGGTGTGTATGTAGGTGTGTGTGTGTGTAGGTATGTGTGTAATTGTGTATGTAGGTGTGTGTGTGTGTGTGTGTGTAGGTATGTGTGTAATTGTGTATGTAGGTGTGTGTGTGTGTGTGTGTGTGTAGGTATGTGTGTAATTGTGTATGTAGGTGTGTGTGTGTGTGTGTGTGTGTGTGTGTGTGTGTGTGTGTAGGTATGTGTGTAATTGTGTATGTAGGTGTGTGTGTGTGTGTGTGTGTGTGTGTGTGTAGGTATGTGTGTAATTGTGTATGTAGGTGTGTATGTAGGTGTGTGTGTGTGTGTACTAAAATAAAACAAGGCATTCAGCAGAATCTCAGAAGATTAAATAAACTACACTACACTGTATATAATACAGACTATAACTATATTAACCACCTGAGACCCGTACTTGTTTGGTGTACAATTTAAATTTCTCCTAGCTTTTTTTGATTACGAAGCATTGTCATTGAACCGGAAGTTGTTTTGGCAAAAGACAATGTCCTCATATGAGGCCAAAGAGTCAACATTTTAAAAGTATCATGGTGCAGAGAAGCAGAAATATGAGGACCTCATATGAGGACGCTGGGGTCTGAGGAGGTTAATCAGTTAAAAATTGTATATGCTGGAATCTTCTGGCCAGTCCTCCTTTGTAAATTGGGTGTGGTTTGAGGTGGAGGTGTGTTGTAAATGGAGGCTTCTGATTTTTCTTTGAAACTTCCTTCAACTTTGATTTCATTTTAGGATCCAGCTTAACAACTAACAAAATGGCAACGAGTGACGGTAAGAGCTGTAAAACCCATTTATAGCACAAACAATGTAGAAAAGCATTGTTTATTCATAGTCCTGCAGAGGAATATTTATTTATACTGATCATAGTCTAGTTCATGACTGTAGACAAACGTTGTGTGTATTTACCCTATAGGCTGGAGGGATCATATATGCCTTTTAAGGAAATATGAACCAAATATTTTGAACACTGGACAGTATTAGAACCAAGTGTTACAGCAATATAACATGTCAGAACCTTTGTAAAAAATGCATAAATGTATTTTTGGATTTTTTTTTCTTAAGACCAGTTGCTGAATAAGGTACATTGTTAATCCACAATTGCATGGAATTTAGGAATTTCTAATCTAATGTGGTAGTTTTGTACTAGGTCTTGATATCATAAACTAGTGCCAGTCTCTATCCCAACACTGCCAGTTTCTCTCTAAATTCTTAAATAGAAGGGTCATAAAATCTATGAAATATGTTCCAACATGAGTCAAAACAGCTGTGTGGATTTTGTCATAATGACTAGTTGGGGCCCCCTAGTGGACTGGGCCCCTGGTCATCATATAGTCCACTAGATGATCTGAGGTATGCAACAAAGCAATAAATACATGAATAATACAAATCCAATGCATGTCAATGTCATGGTTCTTGTCACAGTAAGATCATCAATGAGTAACCCAAAACTAAAACAACCCCAGTCATTAGTTCCACCACAAACCTATACAAATATGCGTTGCTTGTTAGTTCTTGTTCATTTATACTCCCTGCAGTGCCATTTGTTCTTGCTTGGTGTTTTGTCTCCGTGTCTGTCGTTATTGTAACCTTGTTCAGTGTTTCTTAGTTTCCTAGTGTTTTGGCTTCATTGGTTTGGCTTTATCGTATTTGTTCTTTATTAAAAGACTTATGCTTACATCCTTCCCCATCTTGTCCCCACGAGACACCATTTTATACAGCTAGGTACTGTAATTTGCACTGAATTTCTATGAATTATAAATGCTTTATGAACATGTACTGGGCAGTCTTCACTACCTGCTTCAATGCCTTCCTGTCTGTGATGGAGCACTTTCCATACCAGACACTGATGCTAACAGTCCTTTTCTGTAAAAGCAGAGGGTCTAATTAAGATGTAGATACACCATAACTGTGTTCCCTTGCTTCATTCTGCAGAGGGTGAGCTGAGAATTCTGCTGCTGGGAAAGAACAGCTCAGAGATTGAAAGAATGGGAAACTACATCCTGGGCAGAGAGGCGTTTAATACTAAAGTTCCTCCACCTTCTGTGCAGCAGGGAAAACTAAAGGAAAACAACATCGCTCTTATCAACACGCTGCACCTGTTTCACCCTCAGCTCTCTCAAGATGAACTGACTCATAGAGTGAGAGAGAGCATGTCTCTGTGTGCTCCTGGACCTCATGTTCTAGTTCTGGTTCTACAGCCAGATGACTTTAATGAGGAGGACAGAGACCGACTGAACAGCATCTTCTCCTCTCTGTCTGAGGAGCCTCATAAACACACCCTGATACTCACAACACACACGCTGCAGTCCGGCTCCAGAGCAGATCCAGTTAAAGAGAATGTTTGTCAGAAGATCATTACAGAATGCAACAACAGGCATGTTGAGTTTAGAGGTAAATGCAGTCTTATTGCTCTTGTGAACATGATGGAGAGGATGGTTGAAGAGAACAGATGGAGTTATTTGAAGTGGGGGACATTTGAGGCTTCAACGGCAAGAGAACAGAAACAGCATAAAGAATCAACACAGAAGTCTGATCAAATAGTTTGGGAAAAGATGAATAACAGGCCAAAGGATCACATTAAAAACAAGGGAAGGTGTAAGTATGGCTGAATCCAATTAAACTAGAATGAATTTTTATTCAATTCATCTCTGTCTTATAAAATATCATCTGTAATGCCATTCATATATAAATATAAAAAGCATTTAATAATTGACTATTCTTTTACTTTTTAATTATTGTTCGTGTAAGTTAACTTTATATGTACTGTAGCAACAACACAACAGAAACAACAAACAACATCACCGAGTAGGTCTGAGCAAATCATGGAGGGGAAGAAGACTAATCTGCCAGAAGATGTGAAATGTGAGTACCCTGTAACAAGTTTCAATTCCTGTTTAGTTTACTCTATCTATAGACTACAGATCAAGTAATAAAAAATAATGATATATAAAATTTCAGGAATGGATACGTATTGTCACGCAGCATCCTGGGTTATTCCTGGGCGGCCTCCCGATATCGACTCTGGTTGCTATTTTAAATCACACCACAATACCCGTTATGGGTCCACGTTGCAAACAGTGTTTCGCAAATGTCTACTTGCAAAGTGTTTCCAAACTCTGTCTGCATTCCAAACGTGTCTCTTGCTCTCTCTGTATTTATACCCTTGTTGACGACCTTCTTTTGTTACTTGACTCTCGCTTTTGGATTTCCCTTTGTGGTTCATTTGCCTTCTCTGATTGCTCTCTGTGTTCTGACCTCTTTGTTCGCTCTTAGGATTCCTCGCTTTGGTCTTCCTCTGGATTCGTTTGCTGGTTTTCTGACTCTCTGGTATTCGACCTTGGTCTGTTTTTCTTTCTCCGCCTCCCTTAGCCTCAACCTGTTTACCATTGTTTTGTGTTTGTTGCTGAACCTAAATATCAAGCTGTCAAATAAAGACTGCTTGACTTTTAGCTTGGCTCATGTCGAAGTACGTTTGTTCCTGACATACATATTCGCTCCTGAAGCTTACTGTTGATGATATTCACAGTGATTCTGTAACTCACATTTATATTGCAATAAATATTCCCTGTTTTTGGATTAACTCACAGTGTAAAACATTCTGCAGGGAAGTGATAGTGCATTTCAATTTAAAGAGAGTTTTTTCAACTAAATATAGTGAGCAATGAATATACATTGATGAGACAAACCATTATGTTTGTTCTCCACCTGCTGCCATAACAGCTCTGATTACCCAAGCCATGGACTCTACAAGACCTGTGAAGGTGCCCTGTGATCTCTGGCACCAAACGTTAGCAGCAAATGGTTTAAGTTCTGTATGTGACAGAATATAAAGAAAACAGGACCAGAGCGCTTTCTTCCATTTCTAGAAGGTCCAGTTCTGGCACGTGTGTCCCTAGTGTAGGCATTTTGTCTGCATGTGCAAGTAGCCCTCCTGTCACTCCACACTAGATGGAATAGCCCATGTTGTCTTCATGCATCGGTAAGCACCAAACACCCTGTCACCTGTTCATGATTTGTCCCTCTTCAGGCCACTGTGGGACAGCACCTACCACAACCCTTGGGGTTTCTAGAATGCTCTGACCCAGTGGCTTGATCCTTTATGAGATGGTCCTTGTTAAAGTCACTTGGGCCTCCAAACCTGCTCTTTTCTACCGCATCCAACATGTCACCTATGGGGACTGACTATTTGCTTCCATCTAATATATCTCAGACCTTGACACTGAGATACCGTTATTATAAAATCATTACCATTATTCATTTAATTTAGCTCCTTGGTACAAACCACATTATAGAACACATTTTAATGATATACATGAATCACTATATTAATAATCTCTTTATTAGAAAAATTATTTTTATTGTATATTCATATGAAACAAGTTAAAATGTTGAATACTGCAAGATTTAACTCATTTTTAAGAGCAGGTTTTTGACTAAATAAATTTGCATTGTTATATCATCTACTATGTACATATCTGGTATGAAGTCCTCAGCATCTAAACCTGATCCGTCTGTGTGGTTCTTTTTTTTGTAGCGCTTCAGAGGTTGAACTTGGTTCTGTGTGGAAGTAATGAAGCTGTGAAGTCCTCCATAGCAGATCTCATACTGGGTCAGAGAGGTCGTAGTCCAAAGTCCGGCTCAGTGTGTGTGAAGAAGGAGGGCGATGTGGGTGAATTTCTGGTCAGTCTGGTGAAGATGCCAGCTCTCTGCAGCACTCATCTCTCCGAGGAGGAGGTGAAATGGCAGAGTTTTAACTGTGTCTCTTTTTGTGATCCCGGAGTTCATGCTTTTCTCTTCATCGTGCCAGAGGGACGCCTCACTGATGAGGATAAATTAGAATTGGAGAAGATCCAGAGAATATTTGGCTCCAAAATCAATGATTATTTAACTCTTCTTTTTGCCATGGAGAACACAGAAACAAAGGGGTTTACCAGCAGTGAAGGACAAACATATAGAATAGTGGAAACCAAGGTGGGAGGAAACCCCAAACAAGTTTCAGAGCTGCTGGAGGAAATTACAAGACAGAGTGAACCCAAGCATTATTCTCTCCACATGTACGTAAAGGCACAAGAGGAAAGAGTTCAACGTGAGCTAGAAGAGAAGCATAAAGAAGACCTGAGCAAACTGGAGGGAGATTTACAAAGGAAGGGCCTGTCAAAAGGTGGGTGTTATTGTTTTTTACCAGTTAGAGACTATGACATGATTAACATTCAATCACATTAATGGACAAATTAACTTCATTACACTGTCACATTACTGCATACTGTGTAAAGTTAATCCTTAAAGCTACTAGAGTTGTCACACATGCATGCAAGGCTGAAGCAGTATAAACACGCATTCTGTAGAAAGTCATCAGACAGTCAGCTCTTCGCCTTCTCTGCACTGGTACATTCAAGAGGTTGCAGAGTTCTAGGGTTAGAAATCATTCAGCTCATCTGGCAGGGCAGCATGGCAGGGACGTTTCTGAATATCAGTGAGCTGATTCAGTCCCTGCCACATGCATGGTTTCAGTAATGTTGTAGTGGTGCTCCAGCTTGATACTGTATTGCCTCCTGGACTCTTTAATGGATCAACATAGGTCATACCTGGAATTCTGTAGACAGATGCGTTTTGTGGGCAGTGCAGTGCAGTGTGTGGAGTGTTAGGGTTAATTAATGATTTGTTTGTTTTGTTTTTTTCATTAGAACCTTGAGTCTAAAAAACTATGTGATAATTCAGTACCTCTATTATCTATAAAGAGTTTGAGTAAAAGTTCAAAGCTGCAAAAAAAATTCAAAAGCTTTTAATGTGTTTACAGAGAAATCACAGAAAGCAGAAGACCTCCGGATTGTGTTGCTGGGGAAGACTGGAGTTGGGAAGAGCGCTACAGCTAATACCATCCTGGGGGAGAAAGTTTTCATAGAATTAGTGTCCTCTAAATCAGTTACCAAAGTGTGTCAAAAAGAATCTGCTCACAGTACTTATAAGGTGCAGAGAGTGATTAATGTGATTGACACTCCAGGACTGTTTGATACCGGTGTTCCTAATGAGGAGATCAGTAAGGAAATCGTTAAGTGCATCACCATGGCAGCTCCAGGTCCACACGTCTTTCTGCTGGTTCTCTCTCTGGGACGCTTCACACAGGAGGAAGAAGAAGCAGTGAAGATGATCCAAGATCTGTTTGGTGATGAGTCCAGAGAATACACCATGGTGCTGTTCACCAGAGGAGATGATCTGGAGATGAGCATCGAGGACTTTATTAAAGATTCTGGGCGCAGCTTACAAAACCTCCTTCACCAGTGTGGAAACAGATACCACGTATTCAATAACAGGAATCCTAACGACCGCTCCCAGGTCACTGCCCTACTGGAGAAGATCGACTCCATGGTGGCAGTGAACGGAGGGAGCTGCTACACTAATGAGAAGTTTCAGCATGTAGATGAAGCTCTTCTAAAAGATCAAGAACAAATACTGAAGAAGAGAGAGGAAGAGAGAGAGAGAGAGAAAGAAGAACTGAAAAAGAAACATGAAGCTGAAATGAAAAATATAAAAAGGATGTTGGAAGAGGAACAGCAAAAACAAGAGAGAGCAAGAAAAAGAAGAGAGGAGGAATTTAAAGAACGAGAAGAGCAGATGAAAAGAGAGTTTGCAAAGAGAGAACAATTAGAAAGAGAACATTGGAAGAGAATGATGCAGGAGGAGGAGAAGAAGAGGAGAGAACAGGAGGAGAAGAGATGGAAAGAAAAAACTAAGTCTCTGGAGAATGAGTGGAGGTTTCAGCAACATAAGCGAAGAATAGAAAGTGAGAGAGGAGCCCGGGAGGAGGAAGAGAGGAAAAGAATAGAGAATGAAGCTAATGAAAAGATAAAGCAAATCCAAACGGCAATGCAGGGAGAGAGCATGGCAAGACAAAGAGAAAAACAACATCAAAAACAAATGGAGGAGAATTTCAGGGCACGACAGGAGTTTTTTAACAATTTAGAACAGCAAAGAGAAAGAGCTCGACGAAAAGAAGAGGAGCAGCGCCTGGCTGATAAGAGAGAGGAGCAAGAGCAGCAAAGGGAGAAGCAGTGGACAGAAACTGAACTAGCAGCAAGACGAGAAGCTGAGAAGGAATTCTGTGCCAAGGTCGATAGAAAGGTTGAAGAGGCACGGGAAGAGGGACGTGGATGTAAAGATGGAGAAGCTCAGACCTCCATTCCGGGTAACCGCATAAACGCAGCCGTTAACTGGATATGGAGTTATTTTTTTTAATAAAACATAATAAAATACTACTTTCAGCAGGAACCTACCATACACTCTCAAACATGAAGGAGGTGTCAGAGTTCCCCGTCCTAGTTCTGAGCGATGTTTATTATTTCATTTCTTTTTAATTTAGTTTTAGACATCTTTTGATTAACTGGTGTCTGTTTTATTTTGATTATAATGGTAAATAGTTTATTCTGATGAAAAGAACACATACATATAAATTACATAAACAGTTACAAACAAAACTTACACCATTGTACAAAAATGTGTATTTCCATTCAATTTATAGATGGAGATGTATGCTAAATTTCCTTCGGGATCAATACAGTATCTATCTATCTATCTATCTATCTATCTATCTATCTATCTATCTATCTATCTATCTATCTATCTAATCAGTATACATAATATTACCTTCATATATTATGTTTTAGTCATGTACAAGCGTTCATTTAGCATTACTTATTAATCAGTTATAAAGTACATATTGAGTAATTAGTAATTGAGTGCACTGTTAACTGGTAGTTTGGTGTATTATTAGTGAATACAATTTATTTACTCATTAACTGGGTACCATCTGGTGATTAATACATGATGCTGAACTAATAAATGTATTTACTTATTTAAAGAATGACATTAGTAGAATGAGTTTGTTCTGTTGATTATCTATTGAACCAGTTTGAGTCGAGTAGCAACAGAATACATGCAACCACATTACATAATTAGGATACAAAAAAAAACATAACTGTAAGTGTCTTGTAACTCTAAAGCTCACGTGGACTACTGAAAGCGCCCAGACTGCCGATAAGTTACTATAAACTACATCACACACAGCTTCATCAAGTCCAAGAACCGTGTACCGATATGTAGTACAATGAGTTCATATGGACCTTCAAGCAGCTAGGTTTTTAGGAGGATCTCGTGAGAAGGTCTACCAGATTGAGATTTTGTTTGTACAGGTTTGTAACATATACATGGCAGGAGAGCTGTGCAGTTCTTAGATCGTTAGATTCAGTGAACTGGTTAATTGCAAGGTTTACGTTCTGGTGTCAGCATGTGTCTTTGAATAAGCAGTCTGTGTTTAATGAGTAAGTCTCCTTGATGAAGTTGAGATGCTGTTTACCACACATGTTGTTTCTCACATGCCATATGTGGAGTATAGGCTGCTCTTAGTCATAGATTCATAGTATAATTAGTGTGTTAGTAAAAAGTCATTAATGATGAAAATGTAACGACAGCTCTGAAAACAGTGAGGCAGCTGAACATGTGGAGGTGAATTAAATTAACAGGTAATTAATAGAGCTGATCTATAAATGCTAGTTCATCTTTATCACTTAACATTGTACACAGTTATTAAGTATTAAAACAGTAACTAAGTCATTCTTAAATAAAACATAATAATATGTAAATGAGTTCCTAATAAATTGTCACCCTTAATGTAAAGTGTAACACCATAGATTTTGGTGGTCCACACTAAAACACAGGCGGTTGCAAAAATCTGGGACCAAACCACACCGTTTGTTAGAATGTTGTAATATAACCATGGTAACAGAGTCACATGTGCAGCCATGCTACACTTCTGCTGTAGGCCCAGATTCATTAAACCACCAGATTTACTGTGACATTAATAAAATAGGTTGGTGAAATATCAGATTAATATGATCATTCACTTAATGCAGTTGATCAGCCAAGACATGTCTGCACGTCTATACTTCATAGTCGCTGGTGTTGGGTCAACAAAATGAAAAGACTTTCTGTCAGTGAGCTTTTTTATCAGTTATTGCAGTCATGAGATTAACACGGATCCTGAGGTACACATTGTAGGTTACCCGCACCCCTAAACACCAGATGCAGCTAATGAACTCCTTTAATGACTCCTGGTTCCCTGAAAACTTCCCCATCAATAGTTCTATAAAGATCTGTTTATGTAAAGGAGATAGGAGTAACTTCAAAATGTGCAGAATCTGAGCATCACAAGCGCTCCAGAACAGTTTTACTCTGTAACACACATCATAAACAAGTGTCATTTAAGAACCTTTATATTAAAAAGTGTATCACAAAAACTCTTGACGTGATGAAATGACTGTTGGGAGTAATGCTTCAGGTTTCATGGTTCTAGGTCAGTATGAAATCAGGTAATGAAGCAGTAATGAAGCTATTTATTATTAGGTCGTCAGGTTTTCAGACCGGCTAGAACCTATTCTTAAAATAGCCTCTAAAGTGGTGAATTGTTTTATTAAGTAACACACTCATATGAGATGAATTTCCTCTGCTGATTCCAAAACAACTTCTTACCAAGTCTTCAGAAGAGTGAGATTCAGGACGTTGCTGCTGTTCATCCTTTTAGCCACCAGGTGTCACCCATGTGCAATGTTTTAAAAAGCTTTGAGTAATTAACCCTTTAAAACCTTAAAACAAAGCAGTGAAGCTTAATGACTCACCCCTTTAAAACCAGCAGCTTCACGTCTTCAGAATTTAAATATTCTTAAGAGTTTATATATAATATCTGCACTATGATAAGAACATCTGTTCACTGAAATGCTAATGGTAACGCTCAGATCATTTCTCACTGCTGTTTTTATGGGGTTCTCTTATTTGTTATTACTTGGATACAAATCTGATCACATTTTAGATCAGATTTATGTGGAAAGTCTGATAACTCTGAAGGGTTTACAACAACATAACACTATGTATTTTAAGAAATTACAATAGCAGAATTATAGTGGTCCCCGTCTGTCTGCCTGTCTGTCTGTATACTGTATATATGATTGTGGTTAACTAAGCTAAATTATCATTTCTGTATATATAAATATAATTAATTAAATATAAAATTTTATACTCTATTTTTCTAAATTTTAATACTCGCTTTTCAATAGACAGCTATAATATGTAATAAGGCAAATCACAGGTGAGTCTTACCCAGCTGTGGACCATCTATCAAAAGGCATCTTATCTGGATTATTCTGTTGACCATAGATGGTCTGTTATGGGCTGGGAATTACATATAATCAAAAAAGGACATCAGGGAAGCACACACGACCTAACTTGCTGTTAAACCAAACTGAACATAACAAAAATACATCCTTTCATGTTACTATGAGACACACATAGCAAACAACCTGCACAGGTACAGCAGGGTGGGTTTTTTTTATCTTTTTTTTTGCTGATGCAATAAAGCAGAAACAAGTAACACACATTCGGGTGCAGTTGTGAAATGATCAGGGTGGGAGATGGGGGAATTTACATTGTCAACAAGCACAGAATCACGGCTGTAACCAGGGTTGTGCAGTATAAAAACCTAAGTGGGTCGGTACCGGCTCAGTAATATTAACTTTTAACTATAAACTATACATAGTACTGTTCACTATGGATAAATATCTCACTTCACAAGGAGGCAAGAAACATATACAAGAAAGATACAGGTATAACTGTAAAGGTAATTAAGATGTTTATGTGCCTGAAGATGAAAACAGAATACGGAACATTCTGGAGAAACACCAGCTACAGTTCTCTGTATCTAGAACTTCATAAGTCTATAGCTTGTTTGAGTCAGGGCAGACTTCTTACAGGTTACGAAGAAAGGGGACTAGATTACTCCAGTTTTACTCTCCCTGCATGGAAATTCACTTAAATCTGTAAAATTCCACCCCTTCAGACCTGTTAACTCTGTCTGTTCCAAGTTTCTTGGCTGAAGCTTGAGGGTGGCAGTGCTTTTGTGGGTGGTGCTCCGAGGCTGTGGAACAACCTGCCCCTAAATAAAGTATCAGGATTTCTCCATCTATTACTGTTACTGTTTTTAACCTCTAAAATCCCAAAACTATAACATACTGAGACGTATACTTTACTAACCAGGACTATAACGCAAACTGGGTGGGTTATTCTTAGGGTATAGATGTGTAATAACACTTTGGATCGTATGGTGGGTTCTGGGCTTTTAAGGGGTAAAATCAAGATTTAAAACATACATTTTAAAGTCTTCTTTTCTTCTTCTTCTACACATTATTATTATTATTCTTAATTATTATTATTAATATTATTATTATTATTATTATTATTATTATTGTTATTGTTATATACTAATTTTATTTTATAATTTTATTTTTAATTTCTCATTTTATGTTTGTTCTTTGGCTGATATTTGCCCTGTGTCTTCTTACAAATGTGCATCACTTTGATGAACTGATGTTGTTTTAAATGTGCTCTACAAGTAAAATTCACTTACCTACTTATTTTACATGATTACCAGAAGTCAGAATCAACCAGACAACACTAATATAACAGTAAATAATTATAAGCCTGGATGTGGATGAAAATGTTCACTTCTCTTCATTTCTGGTTTATCAAATATTTAACATGGTGCAGCAAAATATTTTATGAAACTAGAAACTATATCATCAGCAACATGATAAAGTTCTGCAGGAACAAAAGCACCTTTATTATTATTTTTTTATGTTATTATATATTTTATATTATTACATCCAAAGCTAACAGTAAAAAACAGTAACAGCTGGAATATGGCTCTATAGCGTGTGTGTGTGTGTACATATATATAAATGTGTATATATATATTAAAATATACTAGAGTAAAAATAAATGAATACACCTGAGATATACAGTACAACTGTAACTGAAAAAAAATTGTTTGTATATTAATGGAATTGTGCACAAAGTTATTTATTTATTTATTTATTTATTTATAGCGGAGCATCTGAACCCTGTTGTTTCTGTATGGTCATGATTGACAGGAGATGAATTAGACAGTGGACGGTTGGAGGATGACTGAACTCTGTTCTGTGTAGAGGGATTAATTGTAAGAGCAGGTGATTAGCTGAGCGGTGAAGCAGATGTAGCTGTGTGGAGGTGGAGGATGTTGATTAAGGCGTCTGTGTCAGACGTGACAGACAGACACTTTATAAAACTGTTCCCTAAATATTTTATCAGCACTGATCATTAACAACTGATGAGTTACCGTGAGTGCAGGCCCGGCTCCAGGTGATCACTAGGTAAGGCCACCTGTAGATCATTATGATGATGCTGGGTAATTATGGAATCAGACAGAAACATTTAAAGAATGTTAGTAGAGTTAATCTCCTCACCTCACTGGCACAACTGGATGAAGAATTACAGCAACAAAAACAATAGAGAAATAAATAAAGGCATGAATAAATTAAACATATTATATTATATATATGTTTGTTCATATGTATGTGAATATTTATTTATGCATTTCTACCCCAATTGTATTTATTCATTTAGGGTTTTATCTTTGAAATGTATTTAAGCTTTTGTGCCACTGATTATTTACTCTTTTATGTATTAATGTTGGTATTTATTTATTTGTATAGTATTTATATATAATGATGCACTGCCTCAGAGCAAACTGGGTTATGTGCTTGATTAAAGGTCCAACAGCAGAACCAGATTAGGAACCCACAACTCTGATCAGTCACCTAGAGTTGTATGCATAATCAACATGGCAGTAATGACAGTTACAGGAAGTGCTGGTATTAAAGGCCCTGGGCTCATGTGCCACTGTTTTATGGGGCATCTGATTTTGAGGAAGTCTTCTCCACAGCCTGCATGAATACACACACACTTATCAGTTTTCCATTTTCTGAAGCAGAGCTCAAAACAAACAGCGGCGAGAGAGTGACAGGAGCAGCAGCAGACTGAAAGGCCCTTCCTCAGGTTGTACTTCATTATTTTACTTCCCTTTAACTATTTAATCATTTCTGCTTTTAGAGCGGCATTTCAGATCAGGACTGACGCTCAGACAGACCATGTTTAACTGTACCTGCATCTAGACTGAAACACGTACCTCTCTTCCAGAAACGTTAAAACTAGTTTAAAGTAAATGACTGGACCCTAACACTAACACTAATCCTAACACTAACCCTAACCCTGACACTAACACTGTTGTTGTACCTTCATTCACACTACCAGCTTGATTGTGTTTCTGACAGTGACATATACACACACATTAACCAAAATTTTATATATTTTTTTTTATGTAAATTCGGTATATACTTTATCTTTAATAGTGTAAATTAAAATTACATTGACATGGATATCCTGGTATGGATCTGCAGAACGTGTTGCTGGGTGGGGTTTAAAATGGAACGGAAGTAGAGCTGGTATGCTATTTATAGAATCTTTAAGGCACAGTGGTGAATGTACTCATAAGTCACTAGCTGAGGTGACTTAGCATGACAGTTTTACTTCTGGCTTTACTCTGTTTACTCCTCTCACACTGCAGTAAAAACACTACTGTGAGGTTTAACATCCTGTCAGGAAAAATCAGTATATCTATACATTATCAGCTGTATTGTAGTTACTGTAGATCACTGCAGATATTAGCCCATCCATGGAATTAAGCAGTCAAGCTAAAGTCATGAACTCATTGTATATCTCTACACTTAAGAGGCACCTGATCTTTAGAGTACCAGGGTCTAACTAAACTAGTCGTGTTCTGCTGTGCAACAATACAGACCGTTTATTAATATAACAAGTTAATTAAACCATATCATACGGATTTCAGTAACTAGGAAACAGAGATAGCCTTTTCATTAGCATACATGTCAACAAAATATATACAGACATAATAAAGCAAAGTCAAATCTAAATGAATATATAAGCACTGTAGAGAGAGCTTTTCTCAGAAGAACTGGGACTGGTCAAAGGTCTGCTCCATGCTTATCTCGCTTAACTCACAGAGAACACGGCAAAACTAATGAAAAGGAGCATGCGCATGCTAAGCTAGTTGTGGCTAGATAAGCTGTGCTAAGTAAAGAGAGCCTACCACAACACCCCAGCCTGTATCTACTCTGGTAAAAGATTCACGCTTCTTACTGATGTCCACAACCACTTTATTTTCCTCAACAGGTTACCGTGAAAACTGGCAACAAAAAAAACACATATTATATACATCATTTTCAGAATTAGTTTCGTCTACAAAGGTACACAATTTCAACAGTTATACAATAATTACCGTGTGCGCCTGTATGACCAGTAGTAGACAGTCCTCTCTCGTCTCTTTTCTTCTCTCCATTAGTTTTCACCCGCAATTTCAGGCTCACGTTACACAAACAGGAAATAGACTCCCACAACAATTTTTACTTATAACATTTCAATAAAGTCTGACAACAGGACTATGAATTACATCGCAGATTACATCATTAATTTATGTAAACATAAATAATAAAAAAAACAAACCAGAATCAAATATGACAATCTTACGCGTTGCCACAGTAACACATAGCTGTATTGTGAGCGTCAGCTACACAGCCCTTTCAGCAAACAGTGTTAAGCTTAGATATGTCATAACTGAGGTTAGGCCTAATGTTCTTATATCTGTACTGCACACAATGAAAAAAAAAAAAAGTGAAACAGCCTTATATTATGCAGTTAATTACTGTAAGCCATATGGTCCATATATCTGGGTTATACATTAATCTCTCTAGCGCTGTCATATAAAATGTCCTCTGTAAACGCAGTTCTTTAACTCTCCCAGGTTATCTATCATGAATTAGAAATGATCAGATATTGGGACGGGTATTTAACTTGTATGTTGATGCACCTGATGCCACTAAAGTATATAAAGAACTAAGAACTGAACTAGACTATATTACTGTATTATATTACTATACCACTACACATACATTAATTTAATATATCCCAGATGAACTTGGGACTTCACACATGACTCTCTCTCTATAAAAAAACTAGATTGGATTGATAAAAAAAACTGCTTTCATAAATACAACATATATCCACACTGATCAGCATGTTATAAAAAACAATATCCATATCATAACACCTAAGATCCGTAATAAAAGAGTTATTTTAAAGGTTGGACTGGGAACAAATTCTACAATTTTGGTTTTCCTCAAAATGTTTAACTCATTAGATTAAAATTTCTTCAATTTATTACATAGCTATCAGGATAGATAGATATGTAGTCGCTACCAAACAGTACCACATCACCGCTGATGATTACTGACTGGTTGAAGACAATCTTCACCATCACCTTAAACACACATTAATAAATACTGAGTGGCAGAACTAAGACAACAAGGAAAATCTGGTGGCTCAAAGGCAGTGTAACCCTCGTATGCCACAGCTAACAGCATTGTCTCGTCATCTGAAGCATACATTTCCCCCCGGTGCTATTGTGAGGGAAGCACGGAACCTCTACGGCGCTTCAGACTGCACACCCTAATGTATTCCAAAGCATTTTTCACCATTGCTGGAGAGTTTAACCATGCACATCTGAAGTCAGTGCTGCCTAAACTCTACCAGCATGTTGATTTTGCCACTCGAACTGAGGTTTTAGGAAACACCTGCTTTGTGAAATCCACCCCTGGTGTAAAAGACTGGCCTTAAAACGTTTGAAGTTACCATTTACCAAATTTTTGGAATTATAGCGAACTATATAGAATTATATTAGCTGGCAGCATTGCAGATTTCTAGTGTTGAACACTCTAGTGAACAGAACCTAGGTCCATTAACATTTACATTTGAGGCATTTAGCAGACGCTCTTATCCAAAGCAACTTATAATCATGCTTAGTGTTCCTTCGGATGATGTTTCCCAGCTAGTATAAGAAGGTTAGAGCTTGCCATGAGATCAGATGTTGCTCAAACTAAGGCCAGTGCTGATACCTAGAGAGAACAATACGCAGACATATGTCAGGGACAAAGAACCAGAACCGATGTCTGCAAAGCTAAAAGTCAGATGGGCTTTATTAAGTAAGTGAGTAAATGAGCACAGCAACAATACACAGAGAAACATAGAGCAAGAAACAAGTTCAATGTCAAGGGACAGGCTGAGGCCAAACCCAGGGTAGACAGGCTGCGAGTTAACTGAAGCAGAAGGGCTAGACTGGAGAAAGGTCAACAGAGAGAGAAAGAAAGGTTGATAACCAGAAGGTAGATCAAAGAGACAGCAGACAAGGGATAAACAAATAAGGAGGTCAAAAAACAAAGACAGTTGAAAAGCCAGAGAGGATAAATGCGGTAGAACATGCTCAGAAATGCAAACTAGGTTTGGCAAAACTTCGCAGTGAGGAAGTGTTTGTGAGAGGTATATATATTAAAGCTAAAGTGAATGCAGCTGGGCTAAAGCTGACCTAGACCATCTGCTAATGATGCTAAAAGAATGTCTTCACCCATGTCGGAGAATTTGGCGGTTCTTTCTCTTAGTAGTTTGTGTAGATCTCCCAGGGGATTCATGACGCTGGTGCGTGACTTCTTCTATCCTCTGTTGCCAACAATGTGCTATGATAATATCCGCACGACCTCAATAAGACCAACCTGCTTTCTGGAGCCCTCTTCAACTCTTCCAACTGCTCACATTGCTTCTGAACTCTTCTGAGGCATAATGTGCTTGTAAAGGATGTTACCAATACAACAACATGAGTCAGAATGGGAAGCACACGTTCTTCCTCACGTCATGGTCGAGCGTGAACCTTGAATCATTCGTAGAGATAGATAGATAGATAGATAGATACTTTATTGATCCCAGAGGGAAATTCAAGTAAGCCTTGTGATGTCAAACCTACCCGCCAAGAAACCAGGTGACTGAACTAGTGGAATCAGGTGTTTTTCAGCATCGCAGAGCTAAGGCCACAAACCTGGAGTCTAGAGATTTAGACTGGACAATAAATGATGGTAAAGCACACTATCCTGTTCTACAAAATCATGTTCTAGGTCACAGAGAGCAGGGCGGTCATGACAACACAGTTAATTTCAGGGTGTCTAGATGCAGCACACTAAAACTGCATAATATGACTCGCATTTTTTTAAAATAGCATTTTATAATCTGTGTAATATGCCTCAGTCTTGTAGATTATATAATCAGATGATGATGGCCTTTAGCTATTCACCCTTGGTCAGAATAATAATTGAATTTTGGTACAGTTTTTAAGGACAATGAAGAAACAAAAAAGAGGAGAGCACTCTTCAAACTGACAGACAGGCGGAAACAACAGGAGTCAGCCATCAAGCATTTCATCATCCAGTAAGATGGGTAAGAATACACAATCATATCAACCAACAGACGAGTCATGTAGTTCTGTTCTGGTCTAAAATAACAGTATGGTGTTATGTTCTAGATAAGAAGGCCCAGGATCTCACTGTTGTGCTGTTTGGAAACAGCTCAGCAGTAGGGGATGAAAATGCTCTGCTTGGGAAACCCACTGCAGACAATCCCGATTTCTCCATGATCGTTCCAGTTCCACAGAAGATATCAGGACGCAGTCTCAGTATAATTAGTCTATTTGACCTGCAGGACCGTGACCGTTACCCGGACTCTGTGGACCAGGCCATTGCTCGTCTCGTCACCGAAAATAAAATCCATGCCTTTATTTTTGTTCTCCAACTGGGCAAGCTAACAGATACTGATAAGGTGGGTCTGGAGTGGCTACAGAGTAAGTTTGGTGAAGGTGTCCTGCGGTTCGTCATGATCCTCTTCACTTATGAAAGAGAGGAGGACTTTGACACCATCATAGACGACCTGAAGAAGAATCCTGTTCTGGTGGAGCTACTTCGGAAGTGTGGAGACAGATACCACACCTGCAGCAAGAACATGAACAACCAGTCAGAGATGAGAAAACTGCTGGAGCTGATTGACGACATGGTTTCTGAGAACCACCACCACTGCTACACTGCAGAACTGTACAACTCAGCTTCAGACAGAAAAGGCCTGCAAGACGTAAAGAGCCAGCAAAGCTGTAAGTCTTTTTGAAGGCACCTTTGAATGCCATGACCACTTGGTGAGGTGCTACACAGAAGAAATCATGTCCACGATCAATGTGGTATATAAATAATGCAGAAAGGAACACTTTATAATAAGGGGAACATGATCTACCCTTTACATGAATTAATCAAAAAGTACTTTATTATTAGTACTTTATAAAATAATTTATATTATTTTATTATATCATTAATCAGGAATACTCATATATGAGTCATATATTAGCAACCACAGGATTAGTGATGAAGATAAAGTTAATAAAGGCTTTATTCAGGGTCTGAATTTATCAGGAAGTCATGTATTAATTAAGAATTTTCTTATCACAAGATCAGTGTTCTGTATTAATATGAATATCAAACTCATCTATATATTTTCTGTAGATCCATCTGGTCATCATTTTTTTTACCTATGTCTGGTTTGTCTTGCTGTTTAAACAGTCCTTATATTTACCTGTATTTTTACCTGAGAAAGGTTTTAAGTGTATTGGTGTTGATTGCTTATGTTATCTTCTCTGTTTACCTGCCTAGTGTCAAGTTCAAACATTACTCTGACAACTGTTTTGCCAGTAGTCTTCATTTGGGACAGTTTCCATGGTTTTAATTCCTAGTTATAATTAATTGTTAATTAATTCCAGTTAAAAGATAACAAAATATAATAAGGAACACATGTTAAGAAATTGTAAAACATATATAAATCTATATTGTTGGCAAAAAAAGTAGGAAACCATACCTATTTACAATTTTACATGTGCAATTGCACAGATACGTACTACACAGTTATTAAAAGATATTACACAGATATGTGCTAGCAGCTATTTAATGGTGTAAACAATACAGTGGTGGCTGCTCCCATGTCCCCCTGAAGTAAACACAAAGTGCCCAAATCAGGAAAAAAAACAGAATGTCCAAAAACTAAGAAGATTTACAAAACTTAACCACTTAAGGAAAAGATAAGCTGCTGCTGCTAACTGGCTGGCTGCCTCTTAAACAGTACCTTACAAGGGAATAGTGTATTCTAAACTTACAACTGTCTTCTGTAATTCACTGTCCTCTGAGTTCATAAGTAATGTGGACAGTGTAGTGCCTTTATCCTAGGACCATGAGAATCCTTAATCCTTATGTGCATAGTGTGGACTGGGATTAAGAACCTCTGAATGAAGGATTCTCATGATCCTAAGAAAAAGACACTACATTTGTATGATATTAATCATTAAGTACTTTCTGAATACAGTTGTAAGTTAGGATAAACTATTCCCTCAAGGGCTCTGTGTATCAAAGGTAGCACTTTAATAGGAATTAAGGATAGGCTCCAGCACCCACTGCGACCCAGAAGGATTATGCAAGTTAGAAGATTGAGAAGATAGAAGAGTAAGTGGGTAAGTATAATTATAAGGACTAGAAGGTTGAATTAAAACTATAGAAACTGGCCCAAATGAAGACTGCAAAAAAATATTTAAAATAACCACACAGGTTACTGGCGGTGTAGGTTCTCACTATTGTCTTATTTGTATTCTACTTAAAAGTGGCTCCAGACACTCATTCACCGTTTCCCTTACTGGAGACTGCACCAAGCACACACACAGATTTCAAAAGAAAACCTCAAACGGCGGTGACTCCAAACACAGCAGACCAAATGCAAAAGTGAGAGAAATATTCCAAAAGGATAACCAGTCAGCCCAGGGGACACCACATGCACAAAGTTGCTCTGAAGGGACAGATAAGAGACACAAATAGTTAATAAATAGCCATAACATCCAGAACCCACAACACACACTACAGCCACTATCCTTAATAAAAGGGCATAGTTTACATGGAGCCAAGCCAGGCCCAACTGAGGGGTTAAATCAACAAAGTAAAAAAATGATGTCATCAAGATACAGCAACAATGATTAATAGTTCCCCAAACATCCTTTCCATCAGTCTCTGGAAGGTACTAGGGGAATTGCACAACCCAAAAGGCATGCAATTAAACTGGAACAGACCAAAGGGAGTACAGAAAGCTGTCTTTGGATGGTCAGCCTCAGTAACTGGGATCTGATTGTAGCCACTAGCCAGGTCCATAGTTGAAAACCACTGGGCTCCGGATAAAGCATCCAAGGTCTCCTCAATCCTAGGCAGTGGGAATGCATCCTTCCTAGTTTTGTTGCTAAGCTGCCGGTAATCAACGCACATACGGAGACTACCATCTTTTTTCTTAACCAGGACAATAGGCCATGCATAAGGACTACAACTCTCCTGAATAACCTGGCTCGGAAAACAGCTGGTGAATATGAGCCTTGACAGAGTCGTAGTCTGATGGAGGGACATGCCGGTACCTCTGCTTTACTGGTACATCATCCAACAAGGGAATGTCATGGTAAATTAACCCAGTGCAGCCAATATCCCCTTCAAATGAAGAAAACACTGCAGTATGTTTGCAAAGAAGAGACCGTAACTTCCCCTGGTCTACTTGAGATAGCACAGACAAATCTAAGGCCTCAATCTGCTCTACAATTGGACTGTATTGGACTGTATGGGCTTGAACTTGGGCAACCACCATAGAGGGTTCACTCACCTCCTCTGTAACTCCAGCTGGCAGACTCACAGCCTGTACACTGGTCAGTAAAGGACAATGTGGAGGCAAGGCAACACTGGTGCAACCCACATTTACCACTGGCACACAGACTGTCCCTCTAAGCACCTTAACTAGTGAGACTGTGACTTGCAGGCCCTCAGGTAATGCACCCAAAGTATCAGAAGATTCAACCAAAACCCCTGTAATGCACTCGCTGAGATGACTGGAACACGTGGCTGCAACAATCTTGAGTGTACCAGCTGGTATTCGAATAGGTCTCCGTCCCCTAACTCTAGCTACACCCCTTGCTGGGGTAGAGGGCCCATCGGGAGCCTGATGACAGTACTGCAGGGCTTGCTGCCAAGGTGAGGATGCATGTACAACTGGGGGGAGATCAAACAATGCAGGACCATGCAAGAATTTTTTTTAAAACTCCAAAACACATCTGTTTCAATGTCCTGCCGACTACGCCACAAATGTGACCTTTGTTAGTGTATAATTATGTATAAGCTCGACTACGCCACCTGGGGAGCTTCACCCCAGGAAATATAACCCTGCCTTCTAGCCAACCGTGCTGATATCGACATAAATCAGCAACTTTATACGCAATGATCCAAGTTTCAGGCTACTACTAACAGGTAGCAGCGTGGTGAATCAATTAATATAAAGTATTACCCCAAATGTCTGAACAAAATATATTTACATCATCTGTACTTTTGCTCCTAAATCTTTACCCACTGATGACAAGTTTGGTTCTCTTTCAGTGTCTGAGAAGCTGAACCTGGTTCTGTGTGGGAGTGATGGAGCAGTGAAGTCCTCCATATCAGATCTCATACTGGGTCAGAGAGAGCCCAGTCCTGGGTCCAGCTCAGTGTGTGTGAGGAGGGAGGGAGCAGTGTGTGGACGTCTGGTCACTCTGGTGGAGATGCCAGCTCTCTACAACACTCAGCTCTCAGAGGAGGAGGTGATGCAGGAGAGTCTCCGCTGTGTCTCTCTCTGTGATCCTGGAGTTCATGCTTTCCTCCTCGTCGCTCCTGAGGGACGCCTCACTGATAAGGACAAAGGAGAAATGAAGAAGATCCGGAGGCTCTTCGGATCAAGATTTAACAACCACCTCATGTTCATTATCAATGCTGATTCTCAGCAAGAAGCAGGAAAGTTAGATGATGCTATTAAAAGTTTTACTGAAACTTACAGTAGACAAATTTGTATTTTGGATTCCAATAAAGTGTTGGTGCTTTTAGAGCAAGCTGAGCAGCTGGTAATACAAAACAGTGGAGGCTGCTACACAACAGCCATATATCTGGGTGCACAGGTGGAAACACAAATGAAGTATAAATCTAAAATTGAAGAACTACAGAATACGATCAGCTTTTTAAGAGGAGAACTGAAGAATCGAGCACAAGGTAAGTAACTTTTGTTTTAATGTTGATAAGCCTACAGCATGTACTGAAATCAGTTTTTAATGTCCTTTTTTTTCTTCATTTTGTTATTTTAAAACTGGATATCAGTTATCTCAATGATTATCAGTATTATGTACAAAGACTGGTGTTATCTCAGCTTTTGCTTTGATCGATATATTTTACTATATTTACCATCTTGGATAATGAGATATACTGGTGTACTTTTCTGACCTTGCATTTTTTGGTTTCTAGAATCTTCTCCAGGTACTGGAGATCTAAGAATCGTGCTGCTGGGGAAGACTGGAGTGGGGAAGAGTGCTGCAGGAAACACAATCCTGGGGAGAAAAAAAACTTTCAGAGAGTTACTTTCCTCTCGATCTGTTACCAGTGTGTGTCAGAAGGAATCAGCTGAAGTCAGAGGGAGACAGATCTCTGTGATCGACACTCCAGGACTGTTTGATACCGGTGTTGCTAATGAAGAGATCATGAAGGAAATCGCTAAGTGCATCACCATGGCAGCTCCAGGTCCACACGTCTTTCTGCTGGTTCTCGCTCTGGGACGCTTCACACAGGAGGAAGAAGAAGCAGTGAAGATGATCCAAGATCTGTTTGGTGAGGAGTCCAGAAGATACACCATGGTGCTGTTCACCAGAGGAGATGATCTGGAGAAAATGGAGATGAGCATCGAGGACTTTATTAAAGATTCCGAACGCAGCTTACAAAACATGATTCACCAGTGTGGAAACAGATACCACGTATTCAATAACAGCTTTAATGACCACAGTCAGGTCACTGCCCTACTGGAGAAGATCGACTCCATGGTGGCAGTGAACGGAGGGAGCTGCTACACTAATGAGATGTTCCAGCAGCTAGAAGAAGCTCTGAAAGAAGAACAGGAGAGAATACTGAAAGAGAAAGAGGAGGAGATAGAGAGAGAGAAAGAAGAACTGAAAATGAAACATGAAGCTGAAATAGCGAAATTGAAGTGTGTCATGGAAGAAGAAATTAGAAGTCTGGCCAAAGAGAGGAGTCAGAAGGAGGCCTTTGAAAAACAGATAATGAAAGATTTGGAAATCCAAAAAGAAAAGTATGAAAGAGAAAAAGAAAGCATAAGACAGCTGGCAGAGAAGGAGGCAAGAGAGCAGGCAGAAAAGGAATTCTGTGCTGAACTAGAGAAAGTGGTGGCCAAAGCCAAAGAAGATGGCTATGAGAAGGGGAAGAGTGATTTTAGAAGCAATCTATCATATGCAAGCTGGCTAGCACATTATGGCTCAGTATCGATTCCATTTGGAGGAATAGTAGCAGGAACAGTAGGAGGACTCCTTGGAGGCATAGTCGATTCGCTTTTATTAATTAAAAATCGGGTCCCATCTTTCAAGTCCCTAGGACATAATAAAAAGCATGAGTGAAATGCACTCAGGTGTAACAGGAATGATCATTGTAAAAAAAAATACATGGAGGTTTTAACTTAGTGTTCAGGTTGCCTTAATATTTTAGAGTTATTTGAACTCTAAATAATAATTTTTTTTTTATTTGAAATTCAATTACAAATTCTTTTAAGGCAGCCTGGACACAAACAAGTTTCTTTTAAACATTTTTTGGTGTAGAAACAGGAGAGGAAAGTGCACAATACTGATACATGAATACGCGTATTTCAATATTCAAAGATTTTCATCATGACAAATTAAGAGAACCTGTCATGAATCAGAGCATTTTTGAGGAAAGTGTTGTTCTCAAAGAGCTCTCTTAGAGTTTACATATGAATATCATATTTTTCTGGTTTAGTTAATAAATACAAAGATAATATATTTTCTCAGTTTTTACAGGTAGCTTTGATCACAGTCAGTGATATAACAGTATCATTTTCTCGGTTATAAATGATCATTACATCACCCTTTAACATATTTTTGTTACATTCAAAATGATTTCAAGTTTCAGGTTTATTTGTCATTTGCACATGTCAAGATATCTATGCATTGAAATGCTTGTGATGATGCTCAGGTTAATACTCTACAGCAGGACAACTTTATATATACTAAACAAATTAAAATAAATACAGAATATACAGAGAGAAGTTATGATATGTACATTCTTAACAGTTTTAACTGTTGTAAACTGTCCTCTTTAAACAGATGCTTTTCCAGGTGCCTATAAAACTGCCCAGGTAAAGCCTCTATGAATAAACAGTAACATGGATCCTTCTGTATTAAATCATTTTGGATCTGTTTTAAACATTCATTTTTATGGTAAACTGTATAAAATGTTGTTTTCAAGCTATTAAATACGTGCATCTAAATACATTTATAGACAGAACTGTTCTTCGATACTGTTGATCAAAAGATTCTAATCCACTGCCTTCTAGTTTTGGAATGGTTTAAATCATATTTAGTAAATAGACAGTTTTAGTGTCTATGCATTTCTTTTTGTACATGTCACCTCAAGGTGATGTCATCAGGACACATGATATAAATATTGGTACTGGTCTTTTCCTCATCATTAAAGCTACTATTGACTGAAACTCTACTGGAACTTCATGTAGGATTCTAATAGTGGAATATGCAAGGTGATCTCGGCTAATTAACTTTCCATGCAACTGAACTATGATAGGTAATACTAGTGAAGGCTGATTAATCAGCCATCTTGTTTCCATTTCATTTAGGTAAAATATGTAAAATGATATATTGGCATTACCGAGACCTTTTCAAAAATGATCTATTATTATTATTATTGTTGTTGATTATTAATATTGTTGCTGTTGTTGTGTTTTGTTTATGTTTGTTGATTTAAAGTTATAAAATCAACAAAATATATAATTTAACCGGGGTGTTGAATTTTTGCATATGACCGTAATACATCCACCCCCATGTGAGCGAGTACTTTTGGCAGTAAAGTGTATCCAAATGGTAATGTAGACTTTTGTGGTGAAGGTTTCTTTGTGCTGACTTTTCCACACTGATCTTACTTGTACGAACAAAACTGCACAGTAGAACAATGTACAACCACTCGTGTTAGCTAAACTGTACTGTTCTTTTTTTGTGGTTAAACTTGGGTTTTACTTTGCCTTTCTGAAAACCATGCAAGCAGTTCTCTGTGAGACTTTTCTTGGTCCTCGGGGTCTTTTGTTGTAATTTTGATTTTTTTTTTTTACTATACCTCTGTATATGTGTAATGACAAAGTTTCATGAATTTCAATCTTGAATAAAATTTTGTTTTAATGTCCACGATTCCTAGCAATTGCCATTTTAATGACATTTTTGACAGAGAAAACTGTGAGCAACAAGTGGTTTGATGTTTAGCCTTCTGTTTTGTAGACATCAACTATCATAATTTTTAGTCAGTTGCTCAGTTGTTAACTATAGATCTTCCAGGTTCATCATACATCAGTCGAATCAGGGGTTTAGGTTCCCTCTTGGAAACACAGGGATGGGCAGACCACTAATCTCTTCTGGGTCTATTAAGAATAGAGATGTCTTGCTCTTTAATCTCACGTAGCCCCATTATTTTACTCGTAGTTATATTCCGCCTGTACAGCAGGCCCGCCTACCCCCGCCACGAAACAGATACCTAAAACTCGCAAAAAGAGCGCAACTTCATAAATATCATCATGAATTGTTAAGCAAGGTTCAATGTTCATGGTTGAGAAACAGTTTTTTTGACCCGTAATATGATGCTGACAGTAGCACTGCTTGGCTCCTTTAAAAAACAAAAACCATGACAAGTCTTTGAACCCACATAGGAAGGAATGATGGACTTGCGGCCGATAGCGGCGAAACGGGCGGAAATTCGGGGGAGATAAAAAGCCTTCAACTTTAAGGTGGATTTTCGTGCCGATAGGTTTTTTTAAGCTTGAGTGATGAAACAAGACGTATGGCGCCATTTCTGAGCATACCACATCCTGTATTAACACTAATGATATCCAACATACATAAACCATGACAAAAATCGACGGCTCATGACAAAATAAGCTCTGAATATCATCGTTGAGTTAGCCATGATTTTAGCTTCCGTAGTATATAGGCCGCTGTAGAAGCAGCCAGGCTCGCCGCTACCGGTGCCTCGCCAGACGCGAATATCAGGATACCACTAATAACATAACGTGCGTCGTGAGACTCCATTTTCCATTAGCAACGCAAATATTTAACACAGCAAATGAATGTTTTCGATGGTTTGAGAAATAGTTTTTTGGACCGTTAATATGATGCTGCAACACTGCTTCGGGCTAAGGGAAAAAAAAAACATACAACAACACACATATGGAGAAAATGACTTGGCATGCGCGAAACCGGGCGAAGTGCGGGCGAGAAAAAATGCCTAAACTAAGGTGTATTTCTGTAGCAATAGGTTTTTCAAGCTCAAAACCAGAGTCATGAAAATAATATACTGCCATTTCTTATCATACAAACATCATTTTACAAACACTCACCTGCATTACTATCCAACAAATTCTTCCCCATCTCACAATAACATCTCTCTACCA
>JAMWET010002251.1:0-52324 GCA_024036415.1 Prochilodus magdalenae | reverse complement strand
TCAGTTTTATAATAAGATATCTCATCTGTGTCTATATACAAAGAAAGTTACTCTGGCAGCACAGCAACAAAGCGAGGTAATCTGAAGGCGATTTTAGCAGTTTACAATGAATGAATTCCTATTATTTTTGCCCCAGGTCTCCCACCGGTTTTCGTTTTTTGCGCTTAGACACCATGTAATTACCACTTATGGACATTTCACATACTTCCCTGAGACAGTCTGAGCGTCAGAGGCTGGAATCGTAGCTAGCCGATTGCCTAGCGGGGTTGTTTCTCACTTTGTATTTATTTGCGTTTTGTTTTTTGTTTCTTTGCATTTTGCTTTACTTTCTAAATGTGAAAAACTACCAAAATCTGCCTCTGGTGCTTTTCCGTCCAGATAACTAGAGCAGGGAGCTGCTCTGTCCACTTTCAACAAATGAGTTTGTCAGCAAGCTGCTGCTGTTGTGTTACGATCAAATCAGTAAAAATTCAACATTGTTGCTGAACTAGAATTCGTTCATTAGTCTTGTAAATAATGAATGTAAGCTTCTCCTCACTAAAGAATCAAATTATTTGGTAAGAGGTCTCCATCGCTTTTTGTCTGTAACTATTGGCTTGAACAACAGCAGCCGCTAAATAAACCTCATCACCACGGTACTGTGCTTCCATCTGAAATCTAAAGAAAAAAAGATTTTTGTAACAACACAAAGAGGGGGAAAAATACTAAAAGGTGATACGGCTATTATTAGAAATGTACTTAATTGGTTGTTTTTGGAGCAGCGACATCAACAGGCTCTGTGACGCCTTGTTCCTATCAGATGAACTGTAACATATCATGTGTAGATAGACACTGTAAACACTGTAAATGCCCCCCAGCCGGAGACTTGTGTATAAAATATTCATTTTTAATCTGCTTTAACCATTTTAATAGACTAATTTGATTTATGGAAAATGAAAACCTACCCTCTGTTTTTTTGCCATGAGGAGGAAGACTAGAGGAAGGGTGGGGCATATTGGCTGTTTCTTTTTTGTTTGTTTGTTTTTTCTTTTCTGTTGGGAGGGAAGGGGGTTATTGGTTGGATCTTGCCTGTGGAGAGAACCATATTTAATAAATGTATATGACCATCTTTACATTGAATTTGACTTTGTTTCAAATCTTGACCAACAAACTGATGAACCAGTGAGAATCTAAAATAGGCAATTTTCCAAATATCACGAAACACTTGCAGCCCAGCCAGTGTAGTTAAATCTATTTACACTTTATTATTGTAACCTCAGAATAAAAACACAGATTAACCCTGACATGATGCTGTTCAACAGGACTTGTTCCCTTTTAATGCTATTAGAATTAAAAGAACAGATTAATACAAACTGAAACATAATTATAAAGGCACTGTATGCAGGCATGTCTTAGAGCTGGATCCTGAACGTGGTTCTTCCATCAGCCATTGAGTTTCTTGAGCAGGTCAAGTGCTTCTTTATGAACCTAATGGGAATCAAGTTATAAGTGTTATGCATGTAGTGTAAAGTTACTGAGAGAACAGTCTCTGATACTTTCTATATTTATTATTGAGTATTATTCACAGAGTCCAAAGCACATGCTGACCTGTTTGTCCTCTTCGGTTATGGCAGGATAGTCTCGTGCTTTGTTCAGCCAAACAAGGGCCTTCTCCTGGTCCTTAAGCATCATGTATGTCTTTCCAAGCATCAGAAGATTCTTGCTATAGAAATTTGGGTCAACTAAACAAAAGACCAGGGGGGGAAAAAAAAATAAATAAATAAATAAATAAATAAAAAAAATTCACCACCTGTTCCTCAAGCCGTTTGGTGACTGTATATAGATTTAAGAATGTGTCTGTACTGTACCTTCCTCAGCTTTCAGGAAATAAGCCAAAGCCTAATAACAGAGGATATATCTGAATGTCACATGACCTAGGAACCTACTTGTCTAACAGAACAGCCATATACAGTACAAATAGTAGAAAATCTACACCGGTCTGTTAGATTTCGCTTTTTTTTTCCTCACCTCTTCATAAGTAGCAGTGGGAGGTGATGCAAAAATAACGGCTGCAACTTTACGTTGGTACCACGGCAACTCAGCAAAGGCAAAACACCTGAATGAAAAACGGAATAAAAACTTGTACTGCACTTATTCATGGTCACCACAGAGTCCCTTAAAGTAGATAATGTGCAAAAAGCATGTTAAAAATCTAAAATCACAGAGATGTCATTTGTGGTTCCAGTAGAACAGTTTTCTAATTTAGGACGTACTTACCAGTAACCCAGAATGTGGATAGATGTTGCATCTTTTGGATTTAGCTCTATAGCCCTCTGTAGAAACAACATGCTGTTATCACTGGGCTTTATAAAACTGCATCTATTTGTATATGCAACACATCACCAAAAAAAACAGGTGCACAAAAAGAAATAACCGACAGGAGTGAAACTGTGAGACATGTACATATAATGTAAGCCTTATCGCTGTTCTTGATTGACCCAACAGCCACACCTGCAGACATTTAGCAAGCATAGATGCTCTTCATGAGTCATCCTGTCAGTGTCAGCACCACTGGCCCACGGCTGCACTAAACAGGACTACATACATGCAGACTGTTACGACAACTGCCCTAACACCAGATCAGCATTGCCAAAGACTGCAATGGTGGTCGTGGAGTGACTCAGAATGGCAGCGGGTCATCTTCAGTGACGAGTCCTGCTTTTGTCTTGGTGAAGACAACCAACAAATCGGTGTGTGGAGGCACCGTGGTCAGAGCTAAGACGAAGGGTTTGTTGAGAGACACTACTTCTGTGTGTGTAGCCTAATAAGTATTGCTTATATCAGTCTAAATCTATCACCATTTATTGTTCCTGGGAAGCATCATCATCTTCACATAGCATGCACTTCGACACTTCCTTCTGGGTGCACCTATTCTTTATGACTATGAATGTAGTGTGTTGCAAAAATGACATTTTCATGCCATGACTATCTTACAGCTGAGTGAACTCTCTTGTGGACCTTAAGATTAGTGTTTACAAGTTTTGGTTTACTTTCATCACCTGCTTAAGCATTGACACGCTTTCCTTTGTGCTGGTTTACTTTAAAGATTTCCATTAACCCTCTAGCTCTTAATCTTTGTCTTGAAATGAACTGTTTTGCTAAAATGTTTAGACATTTGAGTTTGTAATTTTTTTCTTTTCTCTGCCTCAAGAGTGAGGCATACAATATACTCAGAGAACACAAAGAACCCCAGGGTCCCATCTAAGGATCAGCAGGCCTTTCTTTCTCAGCCTAATGTCATTTTCATGAGTTGACTGTACAGGTTAAACAGATCTGTGTGATCTGTGTTCTTATTCTGGCATAAGAACCTCATCTCAGCTTTGACACACAACGATGGCAGTATCACAGTTTGGGGGAACTTGGCTGCTTTTGGACCAGAACAACTGGACATCATTTAATGGAGCAATGAATTCTGAATTGTATTGAGAAATGAACAGAACCTTAACCAAAGATGGGTCCTGCAGAGACAATGACCCTCTAAACGCCAGTTAGTCTACAAAGAAGAGGGGCATTCATACAAGATAGCCCACCACCTTATGGAGGGGTCACGATTCTACCAGTAACAGCTGGAGGCTACTGCTGCTTAAGGGGGTCACTTCATTTTGCCAGCTAAACCATTAAATGCTAGACTCCTAATGAATCCTAATAAATAATTGTTGACCACACGTCATCTACGGTGATGCGGTGGATGGGGACACAGGACGCTATTGGTTGGATAGTTTTGGTTGGTGGATTATTCTTAGTCCAGCAGTGACACTGAGGTGTCCACACATCCTCCACAGTGATGCGGTGTGTGATCAGAATGTACCAGAATACAATGCTTCCCTAAAATCACCACTTAGTCATCATTTAATAGCTATAGAAAATAGCAGTTGTTTTTTTGGCACTGACTAGAAACCAGCTCGAGCTTACCTCCAAATGGTCCTTAATAATGTAAGAGTTTCCGATTTTAACCTTGATCCCTTCATAATCACCTACATCACTCAGGCAGACGGCATACCACTGAAAAATAAGTTGTAGAGATCAAAGATACGTTAAATACAGTTGAAGGAGGAGCACTCATGTAGGGCAAATGGATGCTCATTACAGGACACTGGTTACTTTGTGTGCAGCAAAGCAGGCTTCATTTCTCTCCAGGGCTTTTTTGGCGTAGTCAAAGGCCTCATAGGTGAGTTTTTTTTTCTGGTCAGCAGCAATGTTGGGCAGCAAAGCGAGGTCGCGGGAAGCCCGTGCCAGCCTCCATAGGAATTCAGCATCGTCACTAGAAGAGCAAGAACAGCATGTGGCATGCAAAACACTCATCAGCTCACAAGACTTTTTATTTTGGAGTCCTAAACCAAGCAAACTTGCCTTCAGGGCTGCAATTCATGCCACGACCTACAAAGCTATTACAACACAGCAATTCTACAGAAATCTGCAATGACTTCTATAACACCAAAGAGTGATACTGGCAACATGACAGCTGGTGACCAACCATTTACAGTTAGACCTGAATCACCAAAGGAAAGGCCTGGAACCTCAGTGTAGTCTGAGGTTCCAATGCTGGTTGAAAACAACCAGCATCGTGGATGACCATACACACCCCTCACACACACTCTTCACACTCCTACCATCTGGAAAAAGGTACCGAAGCATCCGGGCCCTCACATCCAGACTGTGCAACAGCTTCTTTCCCCATGCCATCAGACTCCTTAACAACCAGAGTCTGGTCTGAACAAACAAATACATTAGTGTCTGAACTGAAATCACACTCTCTCTCTCTCACACACACACACTCATCACTCACCACCAAAAAAAAAAAAAAAAAAAAAACTTGTTCCCCCCCTGTATTTATTGTTTGTCTTGTAAATGGTTGTGTGTATTTATAGTATATTGTCTTGCGCACTTACGCACGTGCACTTTATGTTGTATTGTTTTGTGTTTGTGTAGTCTATTGTTAGATGTAGCACCTTGGTCCTGGAGGAACGCTATTTCGTTTCACTGTGTACTGTACACCACTGTATATAGTTGAAATGACAAATAAAACCACTTGAACTTGAACTTGAACTTGATCAAACCATAAAGCCATTTCCACTTATCAGTTTGAGCACTCAAGCAGACAAAGAAATGATCACTTCTGAGTTTTTGCCACTGTATCATCCAGTTAAACACTGACAGTATTCGTTTGCACTTGCTTTACTGCTGACTGAATGTGCTTTACTCCATCAGGTATTAAACCATCTTAGAACAATCTGCTGTAACGTTAATGTGATGAGAGCAGATGTCATCCTGGGCCTGAGTGCATCGTTGTTTCTCCGTTATTGGTCTGCAATACAGAATGTGGCTTCTGCTAATGAGGGGCTCGTAAGCATTAAACCTTTTGTTAGGAGCGAGTACAATCAGACACAGCAGTGCTGCTGGAGTGTTTAAACACTGTGTCCACTCACTGTCCACTCTAATAGGCGCTCCTACCCTGCTGGTCCACCTCGTAGGTGTACAGTCAGAGACGACAGCTTATCTGCTGCTGCACAGTGCAGTGTTGGTCAGCATCCAGGCCTTCATCAGTGCTCACAGGACGCTATTGGTTGGATAGTTTTGGTTGGTGGATTATTCTCAGCCCAGCAGTGACACTGAGGTGTCTCACTCCCACACAACACACACTAACACAACACCACCACCATGTCAGTGTCACTGCAGTACTGAAAATTATCCACCTCGCACATTATACCTGCTTTACAGTCATCCTAGGGGGTCTTGACAGTGGGATAACAAGGCATGCAAAGACACAGATGGACTATGATCTGTAATGCAGACTGCAGAGTGCACCCATACAGTAGGTTGTGGACAGTGATTGTAGATGGAAGGACGAGTCAGCACTACGTAGTACTTAATCAGCACTAATGAGTTAAAATAACCGGTGTCTGAATGTGTGAGCAGGTACCGCTTACAAAGGGATTTGTAAGTACCTTACAGCAGTTAAATACAAACATATAGATTAGACAATAAATATATACAATACTAAGCACTAAAATCTCTGTTTACACTAATTTACAGTTATGAATAAAAACTGATGTTTTTGATGCAGATGTACACATTACCATATAGCACTATGGTAAGGCTGAGGTAGATGAGAAATGCAGGGTATATACAGGGCATAGAATATTGATGTGTATATATATATATATATATATATATATATATATATACATATATATATATATATATATATATGTATATATATATATATATATATACACATCAATATTCTGTGTATATATGTATATATATATACATACACTACAGATATACAATATGAGTGGAAGATAACAGTAGGTCAGTCTATATGCAAGTATATATATGCTAATGTAAAGTATATATTATCTGGCCCAGAGACACTACAGTGGCTACAGGGTGTTTGTGCTACTAGGAGCCACTGACTAATAAAAGAATAGTCTCTAGTCTGGCCACTGTGTAAATGGATCCTTGTCTTCAAGAGTTTTACACCATACTCCCAAACAGATCCAGACACCAGTTCTAATTAGCCCATTCAGCTACTATAAAAATTACCCGCTGCTGACATCTGTGCACCACAGCTTATACGACCTCCCTCGAAAAGCACTCGATCAGTCAATAGAACATTCCAGAGTCGCCAAACATTCCCAATGTCAAGTGTTAGCTACAGGAGTCTAAAGCCCTGCATCACTAGTCCATGAAGCAGTGGATTTGTGTTCTCTCAAGTGATAGAGCTGCAGGCCAGGCCTTTAGGACAGTGCTGTCCAATCTTACCTGCAGTGGGCCAGTATGGCTGCAGGTTGCTATTCCAAACAAGAATTAGCAGATCGGATTCTGCTTGTTCAGTCAGTTGCTTAGTGTTCAGTAACTGACTATGGCTGCAGGCAAATCGGATTAGTTTCACTTCGAGACTCTTCAAGACGACTTAGCAAGTGACAAGACTGTATTGTCGTTGCCTGTAATGTTGTTGACTGACACAGAAAAAAAACACTGAATTTAAATCGGATTTGAGCAGTCAGAGCATTCACACTGAGGGCTTGTTTAGTACGCCAGCCCAAATCCAATTCTTGGCATACCCAGATTGTATCCAGTTTGATTTTTGACAAGTCTGGATGGGCGAAACACAACACGAGATCAGACCCACATTTGGAGGTGGTTTGAAATGCAGGATATGTGTCTCAGTCTGATTCTTCCAACAACAAACAACGATAATGTCAGACAAAGTGATTGTTTGGAGAGCAAGGCGATGCACATCCATCTATCCTGCATCTGCTCTTAGATCCGCGTCACCTACCTAGCTACAAAGTTACTGCCGGTGTACTTATGCAAATAGGTTAGCGTTGTCTGGACACACAAATCTGATTACTAACCGTGCATTTAGTCAACTCAACAGACCACAGCAACAGAGGCAGAGTAGGGGCTTTCACTGGAGCACAAAGAGAGCCTAGAAAATTATCATATATAAAAAAAGAAATGCTTTTGTTGGCATACAGATTGAGCCACCAAAGAGTGACCGTTGCCAAAAAGAGGGGGTCCTGAAAGGAGTCATTGTCTCTGCCATCCAGCACTCCCAACAGAGCCCATTCCGAGGGCACTGAGGGACGCTGCCCGCAAGTAACACTCACCTTTCTCCTCGGCCTCAGAGACTGACTATCAGCACAGCAGGGCTCATAATGGCCAAGCTCAATCAGAGCTGAATCAATAGAAGGTCAGTATTTACCTGTCCTTGTACTGCAGCAGCAGCTGATAGAGTTTTTCTGTCTCTCCGCAGCTGTATAAGTAGTCGGCTTGTTCTAAAACTTCTTTGGCTGAACAGAGGAGGTGGGGGAAAAGGGATTAGAGAAGCTGGAGTCCAGGGCATAAATTCCAGATATGCCCTGGCAATATGACAGTCATAGAGAAGCTTACCTTTGTCAAGTGCGAAGACCGTGGTTGCACAAGCCAGTTTCTTGTGTCCTTCATATCCCAGATAAGATAATACAGGTAGTGCGGTCAGGAAGGCCGTCCTTGAAGCCTAATTTAGGTTAAAGCACAACCCATCAAGCTTTACAGTGTGCCAAGTGCATTAGATTATGCAAATACATAATCCTCAATTTCCTGATGCTTCTATAAGGCAGCAATCAGTCTCAAACATCTCCTCGGAACGTCACCCTGTCAGTGCACTGGTGCACTTTCACCTACATTCCCTTAGCCAAGTTAGTTGCCTTACCTAACCTAGAGTGGCTTCGTGCTGGAATTTTTCTATTCCACCTTAAATGATGCAGGAGTTACAAGCTGGACCTGCCATTTAAGGTGGAACAGGAAAATTCCAACAAGACCTGGTGTAATTGCTGCACCATTTAAGGTGGATTGGGAAGATTTTAACCAGAAGCTGGCAGCTCTATGTTAGTTGAGCCCCAGGCACCAGAATGTAACAGCTGCACCATTTAAGGTGGAACACAAAAATTACAACGACAAGCTGGTGTAATTGCTGCACCATTTAAGGTGGAACGGGATGACTTGAACAACCTGACAGCTGTATGTTAGCTGAGCCTCAGGCACCAGAATGTAACCGCTGCACCATTTAAGGTGGAACGGGGAAATTTCAAAAAGAAGCTGGCAACTAAGCCCCAGGCGCCAGAGTGTAACTATTAAAGGTGGAATATAAAAAAATTACAACAAGAAGCTGGTGTAACTGCTGCACCATTTAAGGTGGAGCTGGAAAATCCCAACAAGAAGCTGGCATCTGTTGGTTAGCTAAACCTCAGGTGCCAGAATATAAATGTTGCACCATTTAAGGTGGAACTGAAAATTCCAAAAAGAAGCCAACTGTCAGGATTAAAAACACACAGTACAAACGCAAAACAGTGGGTGATCTCACATGGGTGGTGATCCTCCTCCGAACAGCCCCGCACTGACCGGCTATCCGGTGGCTCTTCACCTGCCTGCTAACTGCCTGGGCAAACGACCTTAACGGGGCGGCAAAGGCCATGCTTCTCCTCTCTACTGACCGTCAGATCAGGGACCCCACAGTATCGGAGTATGGCTGAATGGATATGAACCTGAGACAGGGTAGAAAAAACTTCCCTGTAACCGGAGAGGCAGTAAACCGCGCCGGAGTACGGGTTGCCAAACATTCTGACAAAATTCCCCTTTTCAAAATAAAGAACACTTTTTCTTTTTAGATTCAACTTTATTGCCATTGTGCAGAGTACAGGTACAGAGCCAATGAAATGCATCTAACCAGAAGTGCAAGTGCACAATTATTTACATAAAGAGCCGTAATATATATATATTATTATTATTATTATCATTATTATATATTATTATTATTATCAACATTACTATTGTTATTATTACTATTGTTATTATTTTATTATTAATTATCATGACACTGTAGGCCTGTGGACAGCACCCCCAGGCGAGTTTCCCAGATGAATGAGTGAATGACCATTCTATTATTATTATTATTATTGTGTACAAGTTGGCACTGGTCATTTTACTGCACAATATTTTAAAAATTAATATCGTATTTGTAAATAAACACCTCCAGTCAGGGTTATACACCTCCAGTCAGGGTTTTGGCTTAAACATGGCAACCCTGAGTCATTTGTTTGGGATCTCAGCCTTTTCGCAATATCCGGTGACGACACGCAGCGCTGATGGCGGAAGCAGAGCCAGGTCCCTCTGCAGCTTCTGAAGGGATTTAAACCTCAGGAGTGTTTTATACGGACTGTGCGGCTGTAATAAACCCTCTCAGGCTCTGATACAGCAAGGTTCTTCACCCGAGTGAGGGTCAGCGGTGCAGAGTGCTCAGAGTCGCTGTGACTGACTGCCGATAAGCGCTCATATAGAGGTCCTCAGTCTGCTCCAGTCTTAAAGTCATCAACCCCACTGGGACATACTGAGCATCACTGAGCCTCGTCTCTCTTAATCCGCGGCAGTCACAGACATGCACCAGGAGCTGGATGACTGATCTTTAGTTATTGTGCTCTGCAATGTAAGAGCACCAATGTGGTGTTATGGTGATGTGGTGATATGTTTGATGTGTATTAGGACCCATCTCCAGAACCGCTGGGACATTTTGTAAAATGCAATAAAAAACAAGACTCTGTAATTTGGTAATGCTCCTGAACCTTTATTTACCTGGCCAAACGAGGGGAAGATTCCATTGTTTTCACTGACCAGCTTTGGATTTTGTAAATACGCTCATCATTGATGGTTGCACCCAGAAGGAGGTGTGGGATTGCAGTGCTATTGGGAAGGAAGATAAAGGTTACCAGGAAGAATAAATGGTGATGCGTTTACACTGATGTGGACAATATTGACTGAGCTACACATACTGAAGTAGTGTCTCTCAGTAGGACATCAGGCCACCATGTTTTCTAGCACAACATGCCAGACGTCTGCATGTAGTTGTGGTAGGGGTAGAGGTGGAGTAATAGCAGGCCTTCTGAATGTGTGACACTATTATCTTGATGCGGACCATGGTCCCTCCACTCACCGATTTGTTGGATGTCTCCACCGAGAAAAAAGTGGGAGTGCAGTCTGGCAATGTTGCCGTGGTGTTAAGGGCAGTCGTCGTGTCTGTCTATGTGCAAGTAGTACTGGGTAGTGCGGCCGTCTGTCTGTGGTGCAGGCACTAACAGGACTCATGGAGGTCATCACCGCTCGTTGAATGTCCACAGTTGTGGCTGTTGGGTCAGTCAGGTACAGTGGTAAGGCTTGATCCTTTTAATTACATAGCAATTGCTCCAGAATGAAATGTGCAGAGTAAACTTACAACTCTACATGATGATGCTGAAGAAGCTGTAGTATTTAAGGTGGAATGGAGCCAACTTCAGCCTCATTTAAAGACGACATCAACCATGCTCGCTGACACTTTGGTTCCTTGGACTGGGAATGAAAAGTGCTCACGTAGAGTTCTCCACATATCCACTAACGCGCTGCTGTTGCCCTACCAGTGTGTGTAATTTGGGGGATGTAATTATTGAGTCTGAACTGTTATGTAACGGTCTGGAGGCAGTGTTATGATTAGTTTGAGGTTCACAGTCTGTCCGTATGAACCTTATTTAGTTATGGCAGTATAATGCAGTTGTTCATTCTATAGTGCCTTTGAAAGTTGATTTACAGTTACATTAAAGGCATTTATCAGGCATGCATTCATGTATTCTAGCTAATACAAATAGGTTAGAGTCTAAAGTCCCCTAAAGCTCAGACACTGCTGTTAGGGTTAGGTTTTATTTGCGGTTAGGGTCAGGATTAGGTTATTGGTTGAGGTTAGGGTTGAGTTTTGGGCTAAAGTTAAAGTTGGGGTTAGAATTAGAGTCAGGGGTATGATTGAGGTTTGGGCCGAGCTTAAGGTTAGGGTTAGAATTGGGGCCAGGTTTGGGTTATTAAAAAAGTTTTGGGTTGAGGTTCATGTTAAGGTTAGGGTTAGAATTAGGGCCAGGTGTATGCTTGGGGTTTGGGCCAAGGTTGAGGTTAATAATAGGGCCAGGGTTTGTGTTATGATTAGGTTCTGGGCTAGGGTCAAGGTTAGGGTTAGGATTTTGATTGAGGTTAAGGTCAGGATTAGTTTATTGGCTGAGGTTAGGGTCGAGGTTAGAGGTAGGTTATTGGTTGAGGCTAGGGTTGGGTTTTGCCAAATGGAAGACTGCCTTAAAGACTAATGCAAAGTGGTGCGTGATAAAACAACCTCAACCTGTTGTTCTTGACAAAACTGCTGAGCTTCAGGTATCTAGGCAATAAAATCTAGTCTCCTGAATGTCAATAGAAATATGGATGAGCATTTGTGATAAAGGTCTTTCCTCAACCCGACAATATGCCATAGTAGAGGGCACCATTTATGGGTACATGGCTATTTACATATTTACACGCACACACTCAAACGAGAAGTAAAATGAAAGCAGTAGTCTTCACTGCTGAGGTACAAAGATCAATGACTGCAAAGTAATGTAGATCCAACCCTCGTAGCATTCAGTCATCTGCTGACATGAAAGAACTTCCCTGTATCCCCAGTAATGTTGCTCATACAGTATTTGGGTCGCCCCTTCCCCTAGGCTAAACTGATACTGGCCTGAGGCAGTGTAGGAGTTACGAATATTTAGCAGCATTTACATGCAACGGTACAGGAATTCTGTTAGTTCTGCTATCACCTCCTCTTCTATTGAGGATGGACTCACCCAGGTAGGTAAAACTATGGTGAACCACTCAATTCTGCTTTCTGAGGGTGTGCACCTCCCACGAGCCTCCAGGCATGGCCATCAGCATGACCACACCTCATGAGCTTCTGGAGTGCAGCAGAGACACAGAGGGTGTAAAGGCAGCACAGAGATTCAGATAGGCCAAGAAACAGGAGATGTACACTCCTCAGTCCTGATGCGAGACACTTTGCTGTGTACTAAATAACATACAACACATTTATTCGAGTTTTACTGGGAAACGCACTACCACAGTGTAACCACAGTGGGGCCACAGTGGAGCCACAGTGGAACACTATTTCTCACCCTGACAGAGAAGAGGTTCTAACTTTCCATCTCTGCCTTTCAGAGTCCAGTGTACTGGTTATAAAAGGATTTTGAGAAACTGCCATTAGTAAAATCACCAACATATCAAGACACAAAACAACCAATGAGCTGTTTCTGTGTCACTGTACAAACTCTTGGAACCATCTGGATATCCACATAAACAGCTCCTGAATATTATTAGTTGTTGTTGGTGCTACACATTTGTTGAAATATGGTCTGTGTTATGCATATCTTACTTGGTATGCTAGAACAATCCATTCTTGTGCTGATTTGTCTTTGTCCTGATCTCTGTAGTTCCGTTTCTAGGTTTATTGTACAAGAAATATTTTTTTATTTTTTTTTATACTATAGTATATTAAATATGGTATATTAAAATACATTGTCTGGCAAAAAGCCATGCCAATTGGATTTAAATAAGCAAACACTTACGAGGCTTATATTGGATAATTACTGCAGTGATTAATGTGTTTCAGCTGGCACCGAACAGCTGGGGGACTGGACAGCTGTGTGGCCACAAGACCACATGTTAGCGAGGCTAATAGGGAAACAGGTTTCAGTTTGCTAGGGAGCTTAGAGATTGGAGCAGTGTAAAAAAGGCATATCATCTGATTAGATGTATCCTATTCCAGATTGAGGGCACCTCATGGTAAGAAGGGGAGCGTATGAAGTGATGCACCCTTCAGGAATAGTATCCACTGAACAAGCCTCTGGAGGCAGTGTTATGATCTGGGGGTGCTAAAGCTGGTCAGGCTGAGACTCAACAACATTATGTGGTAATAAAATCAGAGGGCCGGCACACACACATACACATCCAGTTACACACTCACACCTAGGCAATTAAGCATCTCTAATTCACCTGACAGCATCTCTTTGATCCATGGGAGGAAAACCCACACAGACACTGGGAGAGCATACAAACTCCATCACTGAAAGGGCCTCCACTGTTCCACCCCATAGAAATGTAATAACGAGCAAAATGACAATAACTCCAAACTGCTTAGACTTAGCTTGTGGGTGAGATGGGTGAAACAAGTAGCTATGTCTAACCATGTAAGGACCTGAGGTAATTGTTTATGAGCAATGTAACTTAATTATTATGGATGATGTGTGTTCATAGTCTTCCTCTCTGCTGCTGATCCTCTGTAGGGCTTTCTGATGTTTCTTCTCTAACTTTATTGTTGATATGCCGGTGACACTCCTCCTCCTCCTTCTCCCGGTCCCATTGCCATGGCTGGTCTCATCCATCATCGCATAGGATGGGTGTACATCATCTGCTGAGCTGTCACTCTGAGCTGTCAGTCTGAATGCAGTTTGTTCCATCGTTTCACTGAAAGCCTCTCCTTTTAGTTCAGTCTCAGTGGTACCTTCGTCCTTCCACACAGTCATCCAGGATAATATTTGTCATTATTTGTAATTTCAGATGATTGACAGATGACCAGATGTGTCTGGGATAGGAGGGCTTATTAGAAATAAAAGGATGCTGCTGTGGTCAGAATATGAGAGTTCAAAGTATTCAGGCTCCTCTAAGGAAGCTCCTGAGGCTTCTCCAGTTCTTGAAACTCATCTCCTCATCATTCACCTTTAGGATTTTCCTTTTTTCACCTCGACCCACGTGTGGAATCCTCCTTTTTTCTGAAGGTCCAGCTAAAGCTAAAGACAGTCTAATGAAATGCTAGAGTGTTCAACTTTGTTTAGCTAGGTAGTGTATACGGTACCTTATACCACTAATATATCTGAAATGGCCTGGAAGCATGTCCGAACTCTGTAATCACCTACCCAGTCAGAAAAACAGGGTAGCATATGGGCACATGTTTATTCATTATGGTACAAACAATGTTAATGTATCCTCAAAGCTACAACAACAGTCTTAATATCCAATTCTTTATATGGCACATTAAGTACATTAGGTACACTACATTCATTTCCCTGGGGAAGGGGAAAAACTGTGATCCAATCAAATAAACTCAAATTTATTAATATAGTGCTTTTTACAACTGATGTTGTCTCAAAGCAGCTTTACAGATATTCAGTAATAATTATTGATTAAGGAGGAAATAGAAATAAGCCCATGGTGAGCAAGCCGAAGGCGATGGCGGCATGAAAAAACTCCCTTGGAGGAAGTTGGAGGAAGAAACTTGGGAGGAACCAGACTCACACTGGGGGAACCCATCCTTATCCGATCAAAACTACATTTTGAAGTTGTTCAAAGTAACATCAGCGGAGTATCTACTTATGCTGATCTAGTCGTAGTGGTGACAATGCAGTAAATACGGAGATAATTGTAAAATAATAGTCAGCTGCAGGTAGCAATAGCGGAAACATTAGTCTGCAGCGGGAAAGCCTGGTTAGTCCTTCATTAGTGTTAGGGTGGGCAGGTAAGCAGCTGGTCAGGGGCCAGGTAACAGGGAAACCGGTCAATCTTCCTTCAGTGTCTGGCTGGGCAGGCAGGTAGCAGGAAAACCACAGTATCAAGCCAGACCAGAGGGCAGCCATTAGCTCAGTAAGAGTAAAGAGAGACAGTTAGCTCTGTTTGGGACTAATTACGGAACACAGGAAGTCTGAACACTTGGAGAGTGTGGCAGCAACTCCGGCATCTGACTATTACAGCCTGGCTAAAAGGACAGAACCAGAAGGTAACACAGATCTGGGAGCACCCTGAAATACTGGGATCCATCTGCTCCACCATCAACCGAGTGGTGGGACGATAGCACCAGCATCTCAGTTTACCATTAAACCCTCTGCCCCTGAAACCCTGGATCGGCAGCCTTTATTTAGGAGGCGACCCAGAGCTAAGCTCAATAAGTACGTTTTTAACCTGGACTTAAAGATTGAGACTGTGTCTGCGTCCCAGACACTTTCTGGAAGGTTATTCCATAGTTGGGGGGCTTTATAAGAAAAGGCTCTCCCCCCTGCTGATACCTTATTCATTTTAGGAACTCATAAGAAGTCAGTACCCTGTGACCTTAGTAAACAAGAAGGTTCATAATAGGAAATAAGTTCTAGCAGGTAATCAGGAGCGAGCCAGTGAGGAGCTGTATATGTTAATAGATTCATTTTATAATCAATACAGAATTTAACCTCCGGAGACCCGGCCTTGCTTGGTGTGCAATTTTAATTTCTCCTAGCTATTTGTGATTAGTAGGACCTAACAAGTATAAAAACTAGACGTTGTCTTTGTACAGGAAGTTGTTTTGGCTATGTCCTCATATGAGACCAAAGGGTCAACGTTTTGAAAAGTATTATGGTGCAGAGAAGCAGAAATGTAATGTCCTAATATGAGGACGCAGGGGTCTCAGGAGGTTAACTGGGAGCCGATGGAGAACTGACAAAACTGGGCTGATATGATCAAATGTTCTGGTTTTAGAAAGGAGCCTAGTTGCAGCATTTCGAACTAGTTAGAAGTTTACTTAGGTTCCTGTTAGAGCTTCCTGACAGTAGTGAGTTACAGTCGTCTAGTCTGGAGGACCTGTCATGGTCCTGCCACACCACCGCACTGGTAAAGAAGGCCCGACAGCATTTGTATCACCTCAGGCGCTTAAGGTACTTCAACCTGCCCTCCAAGGTGCTAGGAACTTCTACACGTGCGCCATCGAAAGCATCTTAACGGGGAACATCACTGTATGGTTCGGTAACAGCACCATGCAGGACAGACAGGCTCTCCAGAGAGTGGTGCGTTCAGCAGAGCACATCATTCGTACTGAGCTTCCTGACCTGCACTCCATTTACAGGAAACGGTGCTGGTCAAGGGCAAGGAAAATTACACCAAGGACACCAGTCACCCCAACAACGGACTGTTTTCTCTGTTGCCCTCTGGAAAGCGTTTTTGTGCTTTAAAAACCAAAACAGAGAGAATGATGCTATTCGGACTCTAAACAAAAATAGTAACTAGGCCTAATCTTTTGCAATACCTATGTTCAACTTTGCACAACTACACTGTAGTCACTTTAAACTGTAGTCACTTTACAGACACTTTACAGACACCTTATATACAACTTAATACCTCATATGCTACATGACACTTTTTATTGTTCTACACTCTACTTTATACCTTTATTTATTTTTACATTTTGTACTCTTTTATATTTTATATTTTACTCTATTTCATTTATCTTATCTAATAATATGTGGCTGGGCAGTCACAAAAGCATTTCACTGCCGGTTGTACCATGTATGACTATGTATGTGACAAATAAACCTTGATTTGATTTGATTTAATGTTTCTGCATCATGCAGGGATAATGCATTTCCTAGCTTAGCGATGTTATGGAGATGAAGAAAAGCTACGCTAGTAATATTATGTGTTGATCAAATGATAAATCAGAGTCAGTTATGATATATATTATATAAGTTTTAACTACTGAGCCGAGTATAACAGGGAAGTCATCAAGAGGTCTGATAATTTCTGTCTTGTGGATTTTGGAACCCGAAGGAGAGCCTCAGGTTTATCAGCATTAAGATGGAGAAAATTTCGTGACATCCAGCATTTCATATCTCTTGCATAGACTTCTACTATCTCTAGTTTGGGTTTGTCATCAGGTTTGGCTGATATGTATAACTGGGTGTCATCTGCATAGTGAAAGTTAACACCACGTTTACTTATAACTGTGTCCAGAGGCAGCATATACAGTGTAAATAGTAGGGGTCCTAAAATGGAGGCATGTGGGATGCCATATTTTAGTTTTGTATGACTGGAAGAAACATTGTTTACTTCTACAAACTGATAACGATCGGATAGGTAGGATCTTTCTAGTAGAATACTGTGATCTTTTGTGTCAAAAGCTGCACTGAGATCAGAAGCATGAAGGAGATCATGTGTTATTTTAACTGGAGCTGGTTCAGTGCTGTGATATGGCCTGAATCCAGATTGGACCTTCTTATGCAGATATAAACATAATTGTTGGGCCACAGCTTCTTCTGTGATCTCAGATAGAAGTGATAGATTCGAAATAGGTCTATAGTTAGGCAATACACCAGGAGCAAGATTCGGTTTCGTCGTCAGAGGTTTAATAACAGCTAAACTGCTAAGTTTTGGACATGTGACCCATTGTAATGGATGAGTTAACTAACATTAGCAGAGGTTCAGTTATAACTGATAGTACTCCTTTTATTTTTTTATTTTTCTATTTTCTTTTTAAGTCATTTTAAAGGAACTGGATCTGGTGTAGTGTACAATTTAACAAAGAGATACATTTCTCCAGTTCTTGCTGTGGAAGTGGATAAAAAGCCTCAAGCACTAAGCACTAAGACTACATTTTGTTTGATATCAGCCACACCAGATGACAGACCGGTGTGATCTAATATTAGGAGCTGAAAGTTTAGTTGAATATTCTTGATTTTATTATTAAAGAAATCCATTAAGGCATTACTTAGTGAGGTTAGCTGGAACGTGAGGTTCAGCACCTGCCTGACTTTTAGTTTAGTTATCGCTAAAACGAAATCTAGGATTCTTTTTGTTATTCTCAATCAGGCTAAATATGCTGATAGTGCGTTAGTGAGTTTCCTTCTGTATTTGAGAAGGCTGTCCTTCCAGGCACAGTGGAATCCCATTAATTCAGTCGATCACCATTTCCGCTCTAGGTTGCGTACTGTTTGTTTTAGGTTACGAGTTTGGTCTTTGTACCACGGGGCGACCTGTTTTTGTCTGGCCTTTTGAATTTGTGTGGTGCTACACTATCTAGAGTTAACATACAAGTATATTCTAAGAAGTTGATTTTCACAGTAAATAAATAAATAGGGCATCATGGTGGCTCAGGGCCTGGGCTGGATTCCTGGCTGGGGGTAATTGGTCCTATCTGTGTTGAGTTTCTATGTTATCCCCATGTCTGTGTGAGTGTTTTCACTTGGCTGACCCTCTTATGCAGAGCAACTTACAAGGTTAATTATATTACAGGTGGGGCAGTGTAGTGTTAAGATTCTTGCCCAAGGATTCTTATTGGTATAGCACAGCACAGCCACACAGGCCAGAAATCAAACCCCCATCTCCCACATGATGTGGTATCTTAGTGACAAGTGGTGTTATCCACTGCGCCACACCAACCATCTTTCAAGTGCTGTGCTTTCCTCCCACGGTCCAGGGATTTGCAGCCAGGCTGAAGGGAGATGCTAAAATGTCCCCACAGGTGTGAGTGGGCATGTCAATATGTATGTATTACTTATATTCTAAGTAAGCCACCACCCTCATAAATAGCTGACCACTGTAATCATCTACTAGGCCATAGCTATTCATGTTTTCTCCTGGTACTTATTACACCCATCCTCACCACCATGTCAAATAATCTCATTCCGGTACACGCTATGCACTGCTGTTGTTTGCACTACTATATATTTTGCCTGCCCCATTTAATCTGTATGTTGCTTGTGTATTGTGTATTTGTGTAACAGTATGCACATTATCTGTATATTGTTCCTGTATATTGTCCTTGTATAGACTGTGTACACTGTGTATATTGTAAGTTCCCCAGACAACAAATTAGTCACCTGGCATGTTTAAGGTGGTAGTAATTTCAGGCTCCTGCAGATGAATACCTGGGGTCACGTGAAGGGATTCATAGACTGAGAAGAGGTGGTACAGTGCAGTGAATGTGTGGAAAATGGGTCCAAAGCAGATGTTAATGATTGACTAAAAGGAGAGACTGCATTTGGGTATGACAAAAGCCATAGTGTGAAGGAAGTAGCTGAATCTACAGGGGTTTGGAAGCGTATGATCATACAGGTCTAACAGCAGTGGATAAAATCCCAGTCTACAGGAAACTCTCCCCAGAATTTGCCAGAGAAGGCATCCACTAAATCTGGACCAACTGCATAAGTCTTTGAGACTGAAGTGCCTGAACATTGATGTGAAATCTGTCCAGTCAATGCCAAATTAAATCACAGCTGTTATTGTTGCTCTTGGTGGTATTACATGCACAGATTACTATTTTTTTATTGTTTGTAAATGATATGTACATAACCTGTATATTGCATATAATACTAGAGAGACACCAGAAGCCAGAACCAAATTCTTTTTTTGTGTCAATAAATCTGATTCTTATTACTGTTAATATTGTTATAGTTATTTATCATGTTTATATTCGATGGTAGGTTCTAAAAATCCATCATCTGGCCTGCAAAACAAGCACGAAGAAAAACAAAATGTTTTACCCCTGTTACAGTTTTCTAATGAATGACGTCATGTAGTGTAGCGTCGGCCTCTGAGCATCACGAGCTGCGCTCAGACATTTTTGTCCCGAGCAGGACGCCGTAGTTTCCAGACGATACCATCACAGAATAGGGGTGTTTGGAACACTTATTCAACTTAACTCGTGCTTTTCCCCCCAGACCGTGTTATATTTTAACATTTTACAAATTTGCTTTGCATATGTTATGTACTATTAACTCCATATTGCCCCTTTCTGTTCATGATTTATCCAGATCAACACTTTGGAGTTCCTGGTAAACCCCTCCAGCTGATTCAGTATTACCTTCCTGGAGGTTCTGCGATGGAATGGTCTAAGTGAAAGGTATCAAGCTTTTTGACAGCGGGGGAACTTCACTTTTATTCAGCACCCTGACATTGAGCCCCGAGGTAATTAAATCTACACACCGTGTCCATTCTTTTTAGTGGTCCGTGTTCATACAGGTCGACCTGGTGTTGGATGTTAAACGCGAGAAATCCGCTGCGGTAACGTCCATAAACCTCTGTGTAAAGCAGGCTAGCTTGGCTTTAGCCGACTAGCCGTCTGTGTCGGTTCAAATGGAGTTTAGATTTCAGTGTCCTGGCTGAAAGGACAGTTAAATAACTTCACTGGGCGAATAACGTGTCGGTTAATACATTCGTTTCAGTAAACATTCAGCCATTCAACCCCATGAATTACTAGTTCCAGTTCTGTAAACGAAACTGAAATGTCAGAGTAGAGTAGCTGGATGGCTAACTAGCAAACTAGCTAGGCCTCTATAGTAGAGTTGAGCTCGCTCGTTAGCTGAGCCTCAGTAAGTTAAGCACACTGGTAAACCTCTGGTACGGCTTTGTGTCTTCAGGCTCACGCATTATTCGCAAGTTGTTTTCCTAATTTGCTGCCTAAGTGGTTGCTTAAGCTGCGTTAGTGCTAATATTGTGACGGAGCATTAGGACGGAATCGTCCTGCCAGCCGCTTGTTGTTGTTGACACTTTTCCCCTTTTGGTCTGTAACTTGCATTTCACCTAGCTGACCTTCTTACAAGCTGGCACGTTCTGCTTATAGACCATCTGCTCCCTCAGTCCCCTCGTGTCTTCAGATACAAGCTAAACCTTATTTTAGGATTTAGAAAGCTTGAACTGGCACCCAGACTAATTTATTTCACAGTGGTTTCCAACCACTGATCTGTTTTGGTCTTAAAGAAAAAGAAGACAACTACAGACTACAAAATTCATTATGTATTTAGATTTGACATAAAACAACTTGCGCTACTTCTGAAATAATGGACTCAGTGTTGGAAGAAATACTAAGTTAGATATATCTAAAAGTATCTAGACATCCCTTCTAATTGACATCCCTTCAGTGTGAATTCAGTTACTTCAGGTGTGCATCACAGACGATAATCTGACACAGATGATAATCACTATAGATAAGCGTTTTGAGTAGGATGCTCTTCAGAATCGGCATGTACATCTGAGGTCACCTGCGCTTTCTGGAGAGATGAGGCTCCATCCAACACCTCCAAGTTGGAATAATGTTTGTGGTCCAAAACTAACCATCGTTACCAGATCTCACCGATTTTTCCATGGCTGCAGTTAATGCAATCAAACCCTCAGAGTTGCTGCACATATATATGGGAAACAGCTTTCATAGAGGAGTAAAGGCTGCTTCTGCACCAAAGGGTTACAGGCTCCATATTAATTCCCTTGATTAAAGGAAATACTATATGTCAGGCAGGGGTAAACAAACTTTTGGTCTTGTAATGTAACTATTGAATGTGAAATGAACATTGTGCTTCACTTTAGCAATAGTAAGAGATTAGCATGAAACTTTATCTTTTGGTGTCTTGTCCTTCTCCCACAGTCTGCAGTGGAAGCCACACACAATGTCCTTAAAGCCGCGGGTGGTGGATTTTGATGAGACATGGAACAAGCTGCTGACAACCATCAGGGCTGTGGTGATGCTGGACTATGTTGAGAGAGCTACATGGAATGATCGCTTCTCGTATCCTGCTTTATATGTGGATGGAGGTCGCATGCATCAGATGTCTAGTAGCAAATCTGTGCCACTGGACTTGCAGTGTAGTTATTGTACATGTATTTGCTACTACTGGAGAGTTTAATGACACAGATGACAGAAGGATCTTCAGAAATGTGCTTCAGTTTTAGTATTTAGTATTAAAAAATTTGAAGCATTTTCTAGTCTTTCTATTCTATTTAATAGATTTCCTGCTATAGGTGTCATTGTGCAAAATGTGTTGTGGCAATGTTAGCTTTCATATAATGCCAGGTCTAGAAATCTGCTCATTGGTTTCATGTTATTGTTTTTTATCTTAGGTCCATCAGGATGTAATGTAAAACTATCCGTTCTTAATAATGTTGTATGTTTTCTAATTTTCAATCTGTGTCATCCACAAGTTTCTTTAACACAGCCATCAGTGACATTTATGCGTTGTGTGTAGCATACCCAGAACCATTGGGTGAACGGCTATACACAGAAACAAAGATATTTCTGGAAAATCATGTTCGTCAGTTGTATAAGGTGAGCACGGTTGAGGCATGTGGCCTGGGCTGCCGTTGGACTGAAGTTTTCTCTCTGTGGACATGTTTGATCACTGCCAAATGCACAAACAGGAGTTATGCTGAAGTGTGTCTCTCTTTTCAGAAAGTGCTGGAGTCTGAGGAGAAAGTCCTGCTGATGTATCATAGATACTGGGAGGAATACAGTAAGGGTGCTGACTACATGGATTGCTTATACAGGTAGGTGGACTAGAACTTTATGAAATGATTTGTATTTATTTTGTAAAAATTAATGTGTTTTCTTGTGTTTGATGCATAGAATAGTTATTTTTGTTAAAGTGATGAAATATATGGTTTACAATAAACATGCTCTGCCAGATCCATAGTTTGTTTGCTAATGCTGTGGCTATTTCAATTACGTTGGTTGGTTACTGTGAAACCATTGTCTTTGTTTGGTTGTTTGGTTAATCCAACCTTTGCTATTCGCTTCACAGTAAATCACAGTGATTGGGCAGTATTCATGTTATGTGCAAACTTGATCTTTGGCCTGTGAAGCAGTACTTGATGCCCAGGAGTTATATTTAAGCGCTTGTACTTAACGCTTGTACTGCTATGTGTTGGGAGACTGCTGAAGAATAAGATGCCTATTTAATATACCATAGCTGAAAGGGAATCTGCAGTAATGTCTTAGGCATGCCTCTGGTGTTTCAAAGCTATTTTTGGAAATTCATTAGTTCTAGCATTATGTATCCTAAAATACCTAAGCTCATGTATCCAAGTATCGTTCATACAGTGTTTGCTTTTGGTCTTTGATTTTGTTGTGGGCCAGTTTTCTTGATATATATCCACTAAAGTGACACTTAAGTTAGTTGCATGTAATTAACCGTATCTTATGAATCAGAACTGGTCTTTGTGTTTTTTCCTACCTTTTGTCTGTTTTTAAATGAAGTATGGCGATAACACTTTGCAATACACTGTATGACATGATTTTCTTGCTATCTGGCTAATGCAAAAGAAAGCCAGGCCACTAGCATGGCCACTAAGAAGCCTAATACTATATCTGTATTAATTAGGCTATAGATCAGTGAACAATCAGTGGATTTTTTTTTTGTGTGGTTGCCATTGCCAGTGCTTGTATGATTGTACATGCGTAATGCATGCTGGGTGTTAGAGTGAGAGAACACTGAAGGACAGAAAATACAGAGAAGATACAAGATCTTCAATTTGGTCAATCTGTTGGGAATGCTATACTACAGAACTTTACTTGACATTACAACAAATACAATTAGGCTGGAATGCTCCTTTAAGTCTGTTGATTCTTTGTTTTCATCTTAGATTTGTGCGCCTCCTAGGCACAGTCAAAGGTTAAAGGCGGTTCAGTATGCTGGAGTTCACAGTGCTGATCTGTGTCCTGGTAGTGTCACTGTCCTGCTGAGCTTGGGCAGCTGTGGAAATAAGCAAACAGACAACAGTGGTGCATTGTAGGATTGCGATTGTTGCTTGTTTCCTGTCTTTATCGTTTCACCCGGTGACTTTGCTTGAAATGCAGCACTGTCTGCTTGCCAGGGAGACAAAGAAAGAGACATCAATGTATGTTTTTGCTCCTGTTTATACATCGATTGCTTTGCTTCAGGTACCTCAACACGCAGTTCATAAAGAAAAACAAACTGACCGAGGCAGATCTGCAGTATGGCTATGGTGGAGTTGATATGAATGAACCACTGATGGAGATTGGAGAGGTAAACCAAGAAGCAAAAACAACTGAAAGAAGATTGTTACTATGCTCTAATGAATCAGCACTTTACACAGATGTTGTTAAATGACATTCAGTTTACAGTCCACAATCCAGAATGGTATTAGATGCTAACTAACCATAGTTGTTTCTCAACCTTGGACCAGGGCACCTTGCCCTGCACGTTTCAGTGCTTTCCCTGTTTCCAACATAACCTGATTCAGTTTAACTGCTCATTTAAAAGCCTACTCCAAGTGGCAGGGGTTCTGGTAAAGCAGGGAATGTGCTACAAAGTACAGGGCAGGGTGCCTCCAGGACTAGGGTTGGCACACACTGGCATATGTTGTCTCTGCCCAGACTCATCTTACATACATTGTGATTATGTTTTACACCTCCAGCTTGCACTGGATATGTGGAGGAAGCTTATGATTGAGCCACTTCAAGCCATGCTGATCCGAATGCTTCTGAAAGAAATCAAAAAGTAGGTTGAACCATACGACTGACGCTGTGCCACATTCTGCTCCGTTGCATTTGTGGATTAATGTACAGTTATGCTTATGAACTCTGACAAATGAATAGCACATGTCACGTTTTAACTGTTCTATGTGTGTTTTGGTTTCATTTTGCTTAGTTCCTGTTTATTTCAGAATAGTTCTGGCCTACTGTAGATTTTAAATCAAGTCTTGATTTGATTTATCCCTAGTGACCGGTGTGGTGAGGATCCAAATCAGAAAGTAATCCATGGGGTTATCAACTCCTTTGTTCATGTTGAACAGTACAAGAAAAAGTTTCCTCTAAAGGTGGGTTCCACATAAGTAGTAGTGGCAGGTTTTAGTACATGTTGTGAGATACTAGGCATTTCATATGAACCAAAAGGCTGGTTTTCTTTGACATGGATTAAAGGTGCCACAGATTAAATTGCTTTCTAATGTCAAAATAAAAGGTGTGTGGCTTTTGCACACCCATTTACAGGCAGATGATTTGGCCCCGGACAGAAATAAGATGATTGCCTTATGTGATGCAATCATGGATATGCTCTTCTCAGATTGGCTATTTTTGGAAGAAAAATGTCAAAACAGATGCTGGCAGGAAAATAAGATGGACCTTGACAGAAGCTCTCCATGAAACCTCCTGTGTGAGATGATCTGCTTCAACCGTCAAAAAGTAGATGAAACCACATATCATGGCTGGTTCTTAAAGGGTTATCATCAAGATGTGGTTTCATGTTTGCCAGCTGTTTTGCAAATTTTCTGCTCCACATTAATTGGTCCTGCAGCTACTTTCTGGCACTGAAAGCTGTGGGAAAACTGGCAGAAGTAAAACCAATTTCAGTCTTGTTTAAAGATGAACATCATCTGTACACGCTGACTGTTGATTGGAAAGCGTATGAGAAGTTCTGTCATCCTCTTTATGGCCTGGAAAGGTAGATGTCTGCACATATAATCTGCCATTGCTCTTGCACTGTTGTCTTTCTTTTCTGTTGGGATGAAGTTTGGCAGGATTTTTGTAACTGCTAATTTTTTTGTTTTTTTGCCCTTTTTAATTTTTTACATAAATGTGTGATTTGTGTTTTAGTGGGGGACAGCAGTGTTTGAGGTTCACGGGATGTCAGTTATAAGTACTGGACTCTTATTATTTAGCTGTGCCGATGTGTGTATATATAGGTTTCCATTCTGTGGCACCTTTAAACACGCCTTGGACTAAATCGCAGAACAACTGGTGCATTGTCACTAGATATTCCTTTAAATTTAGACTAAGGCTTAATTAGGGACTGCAAAAGTGCCCCGTTATGTTGCTGCGTGGAATTAACATTTAAACAAATGCTACAAGTAACAGGTTATAGATTTTGTGTGCTCTTCAGTAGCAGGTCATGGTAGGCAAATTAAACTCAAATGGCATGTTGTCATTACCATAGTTTTTTTAGAAAGGCAAGGTATGAAAGGTGTCTGGTCTACCTGCCCTTCTGCACCCTCACAACTCATTTGGGAACCACACCCTTTGTTGCTACATTCTAGTTTTATCAGGAGATCTTTGAAGGGCCATTCCTGACAAAAACGGGCGAGTATTACAAGCAAGAAGCCTCCAACCTACTGCAAGAGTCCAACTGTTCTCAGTATATGGAAAAGGTAAGACAGGGACTTAAATCTCCTAGGAATGTTCATTTCATGTACTTTTTCAATTTGGCTTTTTGTTTTTGAGCAAATGAAAGTGAGCTTAGTCTGTATTTCCACAAGCACACATGTCAGTCATCAGAATACACTGCAGCTGGTCTGGGTTATTTGCCAAGACATATTCTAAATATTATGTTAATGTAAGGTATGTTGGTGAAGTCACATCTTCTACAACAGCCTTTATAACTGGCTGGAAATTCTGGAAGTAATTTTATGCTTGTTTACTTTGAGCAAAAGAATCTTGCTCTGTCTGTCAGTGTGCATTACAGGATACTGGTTGTTGAGTTTAAGATGAAGGTTAGTGTCTTGTTTCTGTCACTATGCTGTTAAAGAGCGTTGTTAGACACGGTCATGCTGGTGAGGAAGCCTCTTTGATCGTGTTGGGAATTTCTGTTTCTTTCTGCAATCTGTGTAGATAGGGGCTCTGTGTAGGTAGGTACTTCTGTGGAAATGCCAGGTTTCATGTTTTCCAGGACCACTGATGGCTGATATTCTCAATATCGTGGTTCTTTAGATCATGGTGCACTTATCTAGCTGCTTGGAAATCTTCTGTTTGGAAATCTTATTTAGCTTTTCATATCTTTTTGCTTTTGTGTGTATGTCATTCATCTGGTATGGAATATGTTAAGTAAAGCCAAAACCTATTTATTTGACATGTGGGGCTTTGATTGGCCTAACTGGGTGGGTAGTGTGCTTAAAAGCTTATAAAGGCCAGTAGTATTCCTATATATTTGCATCTATCTACCCTTCAACTATTTTTATCAGATTAGCAGAGAATATTGTTAATGAGAATGGGTTGTTACGATAGCAAGGTTATCTATAACTTGTGTCCTGCTGTAACACTATATACCAATACAGCAAGAATCTCACATAGATAGTACCAAGTAAGTACCAAGAATTATTCCTGAGCAAAACTAGATTCAAGATCTTGAACTGAAAGTGTAGTTTCTGGCACGACCTTTGTAGCTTCCTATGAATATGATGTTTAAGGTGGATAATTCTTATCTGTGATTTTTCTGGCTGAAGGTTTTAGGGCGGTTGAAAGATGAAGAGGTGCGATGTCGGAAGTACCTGCACCCGAGCTCCTACGCCAAAGTCATACACGAATGCCAGCAGAGAATGGTGGCCGACCACCTTCAGTTTTTGCATGGGGAGTGCCAGAACATCGTCAGACAAGAAAAGAGAGATGGTGTGTACACTTCAGTTCTCACAGCCACAACCACTCTCCTCACTCTAACAGATGCTAAAAGCAGTGTAGCAATCTGTCCTGTCCCATGAAGCTGCAACTAATCAGGAATAAACCTCAACAGTATGTATGTTTACAGGCACATCAATGGTTATATTAATCCAGGACTACCTGCAGTTTGATTATTGTGATCTGAAGTTTAGAGAGGTTAAAATATGTGGTCCAGGCCTGTGTTGGCCGGTTTTCTTCATGGACTCTTATGCAGAGTTCCTATGACATTTTGCAATAGTACACTTGTGATGACAGTTTTATGACATTGAAGTAAACATGCTGTAAAAGCTGTGATTGCTGAAGTTTAATTTTACGTAGAACCATAAAAGGAAATGCTTGGGGCATGGGATTTGGCAATAATTGCGTAACTGCTGTAGGAATAGCATCTTATCAGCTTCAGAGGTCCTTGCACTGTGGTTTTAAAAATAATTGAAACTTGTGGTTAAAATCAGGTGTGGCATGAAGGTGTCAATACATTAAGACAGACTATGCAAATAATTGTACAACTTGGGTAAACAACTCTTAGACTAACTAGTGTGTGCATGTCCGGGTAGTTACTGTGATTGTTGAGGTTCTGATCTGTTGTGGTTTATTGCCATATATAGGATTTTTTAAAACTGAAGTTGGAACTCACTCAGAAACGTGCACACACATACATCTGCATCCAGCCACTAATCATCCATAAATCGATATGAAGCATTTACTATTCATACAGCACTGAGGACAAAAATACTATTAACATGGAGGTTATGAATGAAACATGAAAGATCATAAATCACTTATGTAGGGTGATTTCCATCCCTCCACACTGAGATGCCATGTGGGGAAAAGCAGCTAAAAATCCTCTGTGCTACAACCACTCTCCAGCACTTTCTGTTCAGACACCAGTAACAGACTAACCACAGAACAGGTTAATGTAGGCTCAATTTGTTTTAACTTGATGTACTGTGTTCCAGTGGGTTGGGGCCTTCATCTAAATGACTTGTACAGTGTAGGACTGGAGATATTAAATCATGTGCATAACCAGCAGGAATGCTGGAAGTAAAGTTTTTTTTGTGTAGTATTAAATGCATATAAAGGTTTATTCAGAACATTGAGTATTGGGAAGGAACAACCTTATGCAAAAGTTAGTGCACCCCTGCTCAAATAACAATATTTTGTTGATTTTTTTAAGCACATCCTTTACAGAGGGGGTGAAATTTAATTGGTTATTTATTTATTTATTTAACCCTATATAATGTCTATTTATTTGGTAAACTTAACATTTTGGGGACAACTGAACAACGCTGTGATGTATTTGATGTATGTCCAAACTTTGGTATTTGCCTTATTCTATTTTTTATTCTATATTCTATATTATACCATCTTTTCAATGTTTTCAAAAAGGGAACTAACATATTTAACATATTTGCAAATTTAACAAAGCATGCCATTAGACTGGGGACCCCCAAAGTTTTGCATTAAACTGTAGGTATCGGACGTCTTTCAATAATACTAAACATTGACTTAGCTACTGTCAGTCTATTAAATTACATTGGCCACTCTTCCAACAGCTATTGTTAATAAAGCTTGTATGTAAAAGGGCAACGATCCAGTGTGGGTGTATAACTGCTGTTTTAAACTATGACTCCCAGCAGCGGTATTCGTTGTTGTGACAGTGATTGTGAACTAGTGTTTACTCTGAACAGTATGATTGTGTCGGAGCCCAGAGCCCTGTTTTTCATTGCCGAATCTGGGGATTTGATTTGTGGCTTGTGCTGGCTCGTTTTCAGACATGGCGAACATGTACACGCTGCTGCGGGCTGTCTCCAATGGCTTACCTCACATGATACAGGAGCTGCAGGTGCACATTCATGACGAGGGGCTCAGAGCCACCAGTAATCTCTCTCAGGAAAACGTGAGTTTGTCTCTAAATTAATATTTGGGTTTTTTTGTGTGCATATCTGAAAGATTAATTAACTCATTGTAGATACAAAGTCATAAAGGCCACTTTGCTGTGGTGCTACTATAGTATCGTGTTGTTACAGTGCAATTATAGTATAATATGGTGTGTATTTGATCATTTATGTTTTAACTTGCCTATTTTTGTTGAATACTGGCACGGTTAGTTTATTAGCTGTTCATAGACACTTTATGTTCTGTAATACTTCCTGTCTTAACATGATGTAAAAACAGTCATATTTCAGTCTACTTCAATTAACTATTACTTTTGTTTTTAATAAACATATGCAATCATGAATGTTTAATCAAATGAAAATAAATGGAATTAATAAGTAAAATTAGTAAATAATTTTTATGGTGAATTAACAGAGTGCATTTATCTGTGGATACAGATTATGCAATTGCTGGGAAGAACCACTACAATGGTGTTGCTTGTCCAGCTAACGTCATTTGGAATTCCAGGCTAATTGCTTTGCTAAGCTGCATAGAGTTTGGATTCCAGTAATTCAGTCATGAATAATTGATCGTGTTGTGAGACACAGTAACTTTAAAAATGTGATCATTGTATGCCTATTTTGTCTTTGTTTAACATGTACTTCAGTGTGTTTCTCATATCATTTTTACTGCAGATGCCAACCCAATTTGTGGAGTCTGTGTTGGAGGTTCATAGTAAATTTGTCCAGTTAATCAACACAGTGTTAAACGGCGACCAGCACTTCATGAGTGCCCTTGACAAGGTATTCTTCATATCCCATTATACAAACATTTGACTAGAAAAGGATAAAGAAATATTAATGTCCTTGATTTTTGAAAAATGCAGTTTTAGAGGGCCACCAACCAGTGCTAGCTTGTATGATTTCCAGGTTTGTGCAGGCTTGGCACCCCAACATGTACAGGCTTGTCCCTAAGTTACAGCTAGGTAATCATGTCTGAGTTTACTGTGTAACTAAATGGAAATACACATACATTTAATTAAAAATAGTTTTTTAACATGATGCACATGTGCCAAAGATATACTTATGTACTATCAATATTTACATTGTATTTTCATGGTGATCATATAGGTGATGTGTTTATACCTTCATCCATTAGGTGGCATCAGAGAGTCAGATGCTGTGTTGCTTGTTGAGGCATTGTAACTCCTGTTAACTGATGAAAAATGTCTTATGGCTTTTATGAATGTCTTTGTTACAGGCTTTGACTTCAGTAGTAAACTACAGAGAGCCTAAATCCATCTGTAAAGCGCCCGAACTGGTGCGTGTACTGCTCAATGACATTCCATTACCAAACAATATAGCATTTTATGCTAAAACACATCATTCCCTTTACGTCTGCAGCACTAATGGTGTGTATATTTACTCCATGCATTGTGAAACAGCTCGCCAAGTACTGTGACAATCTGCTAAAGAAGTCAGCGAAGGGGATGACAGAGAATGAGGTGGAGGACAAGCTGACCAGCTTCATCACTGTCTTCAAGTACATTGATGACAAAGACGTCTTTCAAAAGGTAAACTCAGCAGGAAGGAGGGCTTGGAAAATGCATGGTCAATGGTCTGTCTCAATTTAGACTCATTAGAGTTAAAGTGACACCTCTAATGTCTGTCTCTCTCTCTGTCTCTCTCTGTCTCTGTCTGTGTCTCTCTCTCTCTCTCTCTCTCTCTCTCTCTCTCTCTCTCTCTCTCTCTCTCTCTCTCTCTCTCTCTCTCTCTCTCTTTCTCTTTTTCTCAGTTTTATGCAAGAATGCTTGCTAAGAGATTAATACATGGGCTTTCCTTATCCATGGACTCTGAGGAAGCCATGATCAACAAACTAAAGGTAAAACAGCAGTCTTGTCGTGCAAAGTCATGCCTGTTTGAACAGCACAGATGCCTAAAAGTAGTGCACAGATGTGACTCAGCAGTAATCACCCATCTCCTCCTCTCTCCCACTGAGGCACAACAGCTGTTATTACGTCTAATCAGCGGCAGAAATGAAAGGCTTCTTCTGATGAAAGTGTTCAAACTCTGTTTTTTTTGTTGTTGTTTCTCTCTTCTCTTCTTGCTCTCTTTCTCTGGCCTTTGCCTTGCAGCAAGCATGTGGCTACGAGTTCACAAGTAAACTACACAGAATGTACACCGACATGAGCGTTAGTGCCGACCTCAACAACAAGTTCAACAACTTCATCAAAACCCAGGAGATTGTGGTGGACCTGGGCATCAGTTTTCAGATCTATGTGTTACAGGTGAGAGGGTCGGGAGACCACACGCAAACACGAAAAGCTTGAGGGAAAATTTCTACTGGCATTGTGAAGTTATTGTTTGAAATGGGTTCATCGAGCATAAAGTACAGATAATTTGACATGCTGTACACCTGACACATCTTTGCCAAAGGTAGACAAATTCAGACAGGTTTATGTTGAAAGTCTTGTTTTCGAGAGACATGAGGGGATTTTCTGAAGTGTGTGCCTGTTTTTGCGTGTGGGTGTATTGCAGGCGGGCGCATGGCCTCTCACACAGGTCCCCTCCTCCACGTTTGCCATCCCTCAGGAATTGGAGAAGAGTGTACAAATGGTGAGATCTTATATTCTATATAAATAGGCAGTAATAAGAACGGACCTCTTTCACCAATATCGTTCTGAGTTTTTCTCAAAATTGTTGTAGAGGAAGACCCTAAGAAAAAGTCTACATCATATTGATAACGTTCTCTTAAAACACATTTACACCTTTGTGCTTTGAGGGTGCATACATTCTGTTCCTACCCAAGAACAAATTCCAAACAAGAAAAACGCTGGTGAATGTCGGAGTAATTGTGAAACCTGCATGAGTGAAATTTCTACTTAAGTACCTTTTGGTGAATGAATTGTGCTGTCCTGTGTTTGTTGTAGTTTAGATCAAACAGAGTCCTCTTACAAGTTTCTACCGATCATTTCAAACGTGAATGACAGATTCTCTAATTATGTTGTTTATTTTTTCTCTCCCAGTTTGAGTTGTTTTATAATCAGCATTTCAGCGGGAGGAAGTTGACCTGGCTACACTATCTTTGCACAGGTACAGTATCTACAAATAGACTCAGCTTATGTGTAAAACACATTAATTAATCTGTTTGGCTTATATTGTTCTTTGGTCCAGACGATAATAACACGATTAGAGTTTGAAGCACTACTCTATATACTACGACCACACAATGCATCATTTCTTAATCATTGTCTTAACATTAGCCTTTGCAGTGCTGATATCACGGACGTAAGCAGTTTGCATTTAAAGCTCTAAAAGCACTCAATGTTTTGTGTGTTGTTAGCATTCTGACCAATCACATATATTTCTCGGGTGTCGAGATGAATCAAGCCCTTTACATGGTTCAAAGAAGAAAAATCTGAAGCCACATGACGTTGGGGTTCAGTACTTGCTTTGTATTTATTGGAAGACAGTAGGTCAGGCATACAGTATGTCACAAATGCAGTATATAGCAGTGAAACTGCAACATAATTGGTTCTAACAAGAATTACCATTGAACTTATTTTTTCCATTGCTAAACCGGTAATTAGTCCCATTTGAGATTAGTTTACCATACGTTTTTGTATCTACTAGAGATTTACATTGAATACAGGGAGGTTTCCTTAGTGTATTGTGTTTTTGGACAGCTTGCAGTTTGTGTCAGATGAAGTCTCTGAGCTGGGTGTAACGGTGTTCTGAGTTCAGACTATGCAGTCATAATGTCTGGAATCAGGTCAAATAAGCAAGGCCGATTTGCTGTCCTGCCTACATCTGCTATGTTGCAATCGTAAACCAGAGACCGATGACCACACCAAGCTACAGTTAAAACACTGGATGCAATGATGTGGAATTTCTTGGCTGATATAAAAACAAAGAGTTAACCCCTTATTAAAATTAACATGTTAAAGTATTATAGTTTTAGGTCTTTACATTTTACTTATTCACACTATACGAGTTCACACTATGACCAGTTCAGTAAGTGCAGTAAGTTCAATATATGCAGGACAGATCATAACTTTAAAAACTGGTCGCTGATTAATTTGACATACTATGATCATATTTCATACAGCAGTAGGTGAAGGTGAGGGTGATGTTGACCTTGCGTCAGTGTGTGCGTCAGTAGGGTGCTAAATTACTGGTTGTAATTGTCAGCTGTACTTTCAGCATCAAACTAATGCTGATTATATTTTTATTTATTGGTGAATTATGTTTCTCCCAGCTGTACTGTGCAAACCTAAGAACAGATTCACAACTCACAGCAAGCTCAGAACAGCCATCTGAGCCTCTTGCACATCTGAGACCGTGGCATTACATGTTGCTGTTTTGTTGAACGTTATGGGTCATACATAACATACTGCCAGAGCATGCCATTATGAGCGCCACTTCTTAGGAACTGTTCTTGTTGACTCATTCTTTAGAAATGTGACACGAATTTGGCGCCAAGCATCAGGCATCAGACAGAGTTGCTCAAGACAGTGTCATTACCTCTACAATGACGTTCTCTGCAAGCTCTGCTCTGTGCATATTTTGAAACACTATCACTTACCTAGAAAACATCTTATCCCGTTCCAGTGACTTATTTTCCATTTCACTTTTTCACTCATTCACATTCTTGCAGGAGAAGTAAAGATGAACTACCTGTCGAAGCCCTACGTGGCCATGGTGACTACCTATCAAATGGCGGTGCTGCTGGCCTTCAACAACAGTGAAACGGTTGGATATAAAGAGCTGCAGGACAGCACGCAAATGAGTGAGAAGGAGCTGCAGAAGACCATCAAGTCACTGCTGGATGTCAAGATGATCAATCACGACTCCCAGAAAGTAAGCTATCTAAATCTTACTATCTATAAGAGCTGCCTGAACTGAAATGTTTTTTTTCTTTACATTATATTTTAGCTGCATAAATTGTATGGGGTTTCTAATATGGCTTTCCTTTTACTTTTTCAGGAAGAAATCGAGGCTGAATCCACATTTTCACTAAATATGAGTTTCACTAGTAAAAGAACCAAGTTTAAGATCACTACATCAATGCAGCGGGACACACCACAGGTACAGCGTGTTGTTTGGAGCAGTGTTTCTCGACCCTGGTCTCGACCTCCCCTTAAGGCTTTTAATTAGCTAAGTAGTTGAACCAGGTGTAGTAGGAGTAATGAGAACTCTAAAATATGCAGGACATGAGGCCTCCAGAAACTGGGTTGAGAAACACTGGCTTAGAGCACTGGAAAAGTCACCCTAGAGTGTTGCAGTTGTTATGAAACCTCTCTGAAATGGTAGCTGGAGGAGAAAGAGGCAATTTCATTGCTCTGTATACAAATGTCATGGCATTTTCTTTGGGGTAATTTTGGGTAATTTCCAATGGTTGTTTGGTCATAAAACGTTAACACGATGTAAGGGGCGACAGAAAAAAACAAGTTATTAGGGTTCGATATGATGATGAGGCCTTGTCTGTGTTGACATATTAAGCTTTCTATATGACTGAATGCATCTTTGTATGTTAGGAGTTGGAACAGACAAGGAGTGCCGTGGATGAAGACAGGAAAATGTATTTGCAGGCTGCTATAGTGAGGATTATGAAAGCCAGGAAAGTTCTGAGACACAATGCCCTCATACAAGAAGTAAGTCCATGTCGCGCTCTCTCTTTCTTTCTCTTTCTCTCTCCAACTTTCTCACTTTCTTACTCACTCTCTATACCCTGTATGTATCAGGAGAGTTTGTGTATACTAGAAGAGCAGAGGAAAACTGAAATTAACGCTACAATGACATTCTGACAGTCCAAATGAAGTGTTAGTTTTCCAGAGAAGAAAAAGTAAACATTTGGCATTCGCAGCTCTATATTTAATCTCCCATCTCTCACTCTCTCTCTCAAACACTTAGTCTTGTCTGGGTATTTATGAGAGTTCATATTAATGTCCTGATAGTCTTTCTATATGTAACATTTTCAATACACAAAGAGTATTTCCATTGCAATGACTTTTGCTGCCTTTTTTTTTTTTTTTTTTTTTAAACTTTGTGGTTGGTCCTGAGGGTATTTAGTGAAGTGTCTTTCAGCTGAATTCCTGCAGAGCAGGATACGACAGCTCTGAAAGGGTTGCGGTGGGGGACTCCAATATGGACCCCTGTCAGGACATGCCTGTGGGCCACATGTGTCCTTAAGAACATCACATGCACCAGCAAACAAAAAAACAAAACTGTACATGTGCAAGACTCCTTCACATCTGTAATATTGTATAGCAGGAATCCTAAAGCACTGTGCATAAATGTTAGATCAGCGCCTGACAATTTCCAAACCTCTCCGTTACAATCCAAAACTTGGATTAACTGAGAAATCATTTTGTTCTGATGTAGCAATGGTATTCTTGATACCATGGAGTGTGCAGTACTGTACACTCGTATTTCCATATTTAATGTTTACAGGCATTTATTTGTCTTTGCCCAGGGATGCTTAAACAAGGCACACACATTATAGCTATTAAATGTTATCAATACACACAAACACACACACACACACACACACACACACACTGGATTGATTTACTGGATTCCCACCCTCCTCACATTCCTGTACCACATTAAGGCAGTTTTCCCGCTTGCTTTAGGCTCTTCTCTGGGAGCTGTGTACAAAACTGAGCCTCACCTTTCTCCTCTTCACTCCTCCCCATCTGTACCTTGTCTTGAGTAAACAACACCACTGAGAATTAGCTGAATACCATTATCTTTTCAATGTTTGCAAATTTCCTATCTAAACATACACACAGAGTAGTGTTTCTATAGCCTTTTTGTAGAGCTACACAGCGGATAATCGGCTTTTATATGGTCCCTTACTATAGATAACCTTAAAAGTTCATAATAGAGTACTGTGGAAAGCTTTGGGAAGTGAATGTGCGGTAAAAGATTGTTCTCAGGATTGGGTGATAAGCCAACAATGCAGTAGATCGTGATGCTTGAAGACATTTTTTTATGATGCATGTGCATTTTGTTATTCTGTTTGATGTGTTAAAATAACATACGTAAAAGGGGAACTCCACTAGCCTTTTGAAAATTCTAAACCATTCAGAGTTGATGTGAAATCTGGCATTCTGGAGAACCTTGTCTAGTCCAGATTGTTTTGTGGTGGTCATGAGAACCAGACATCTGAGGAGTTCAATGCCTCTGAAAGCTCTTTCACAAAGTTCATATATGGAATGGTTAGATATAATCAGATTCTGACACACTGTCAACAGTGTTTTGATAAACATTTTGGCTCAAAATGTGTTTTATTCCATTTATTCATGCATGGTTCTCTAAAAAAGTTTTGTCCCCCAGATTTGTGACCATTTTACCATTACCAGCATCACACATATAAAATCAGGACACACATAAAGCTATGCATGGTAGATAAAATGGCTATATTTGTGTTGCAGACATGTTAATTAAGCAGGCCCAGTTATGCTGTTTGACACCTGGTATTGTGGGTGTTGTTCAAACTTCAGTCTCTTCTAAACCACTTTTTAATGAGACCTTCAGTTATGTATGGATAAGTAGTGACCGTGCACACAATATGCTGAGAAAAGGGTTTTGTTTTGCAGGTTATCATAATAAATATACTTTTACGGTATTTAACTGACCTCTTATCCAGAGCGAACTGGGAGGTTAATCATATTACAGGTAGGCCAATGTAGTGTTAGGAGTCTTGCCCAAGGACTCTTATTGGTGTAGCACAGCATAGTCACCCAGACCGGGATTCGGACCCCAGTGTCCCACGTGTGGTGGTGGCTCCCTGGCGAGTAGTGGTTTTATCCACTGAGCTACACCAACATATACCAGATCTTCGAGTTCTTAGTATTACTGTAGTTCAATCTTGCTGCTGTTTGTGCTAGTGTACATATATATCTTATCAGTGCCTTTGTTCTTTTTGTGTTCCCCCTGCAAGGTGATCAACCAGTCAAAAGCACGATTCAACCCCAGTATCAGCATGATCAAGAAGTGCATCGAGGTGCTCATCGACAAGCAGTACATAGAACGAAGCCAGACGTCTGCAGACGAGTACAGCTACGTCGCCTAAAACAAACGTCACTCGGCGGTCGGACCGCAAACCATGTCTTTATTTTTGGCTGTGGCTGGCTCAGGCTCTCTCCCTACGGGATGAAGCGGGACTGTGCCTCCAACTTAGTAGGGGAGGGGGAGGGGCCTCCAAGTAACCAGGCAGCCATCAACACCCCCCACCTCCCCTTCAGCCCACCCTTTCTGATTTTATGCTGTTTACAACATCACCAGTGCCACGCCCAGTGCGTCAACGAAAACGAAAAAAGAAAAATGCCTATAGCTATTCAAGTGAGAGCAGATAATACATTTTTAGACGATGTAATCGTAACCAGAGAAAACCCAAGAGAGCGAACGGATGTGCGGAGTTGTGTCAGAGTTTTAAAAACAAAAAAAAAAGTGTCTGAGAAAAACAACCATGCTTTCTTTTCTCACGTTTGCAGTTGTCGTGTGTTTTTCTTTTTTTTAATGTATCAAAGTAAGAGGAAAAAATATTGTAATAAAACCGTTATACTGATAATTGTATTTACTTTCAAAATGTAAAAAAAGTAAACAAATAAGAGGTGACAAACATGATTCTGCTGCTTGTCAAATAAATAAATCCAAAAAAAGTTTGTATATGTTATATAGTACATACCTGAATGGATCAGGTGCTTGTGATGGAGCAGTCTTACCGGAGCTCTTCTGGTCTCTATATACAGAGAGAAAAAATCTCAGGAGGCTATTTTATGGTTAAATGTTTCACTTCAAGCCCAGGCCCTGTTCCATAGCTCGGCCGTTGCTACCTCTTGGCTGGGGATCTTCTCCAAATAGGATCCATATGAGGATTTCTGATCAGCTCCACATTTCCACTGTGTGTGCGTCATCAGCAAAGCATGTTTTGTGTACTCTGAAGCATTTATACTGTCATATTATTGAAGGGACAAAGTTTTGTGGTTTCACTGATGTCATTTCAGTTTTCTCAGGAGAAAAGTATACAAAAATTGGACTTGAAGCAGAAAAGGGGGTTCTGTAGTGTACCAGTAGGGGGCAGAATGGAGTAACCACACGTCCTATCAAAAGCATAAAAAAGCATAACACAGCAGAAAGTTCAAGAATGCCCAACTTTTTGCCAAGGCAAAAAAAAGCGATGTTGTATTTAAAAGGTATTAAAGAGAAATGATAGATAGATAGATAGATAGATAGATAGATAGATGGATAGATAGATAGATAGATAATGAATATGTCCTAGTATGAAAGTCATTTTAAGATCAAACCGGTAGAATGAAATGTATTGTTACTGGACCTTGCACTGGGGTCAGTCAAAGAAGTGTGTGGTTGTGGTCTGTAGTGATCTTCATCTTGACCTCAGGAAAGAGGAACAACCATTGTAGCAGCAGGCCTTAATCGTACAGTACACAGTGAACACTGTACTTAAGTACCCCTTTAACAGCCTGCTGCCCTCATCTAAAGCTCCACCGCATTGTTCATTTTACGGAGCTGATGTTAATCATAGTTTTGCCTTCTGGAAATGACCTGTAGGCCAAAGCTGGCACAGAAAGTGCTGCAGTGTACGCAACACTTAAGACGTGACAGCTACAGGACGGAGAGACATTATGATGCACCAGGCTTTTACACTGGTCTGCATCTGGCTGGTTTGTGTTTTTTCAGAAAGCTTTCCGCACACTTTGCTTGTTGAGACATGCTAGGTGCTATAATGTATCTGTTCCTCCACCAGAACCACATGAACAATAATTGCATTACAGCCTCCTTACAATAGCCCCACACTGTTCGAATGCATCTGCTCTTTTTCGTAGAAAGGCATGTGACTGAGGGGAATCCACATACATTCTCTATGATCTGTTTCAGCCTACGTTTGGAGAGACAGCATTAGCATAACTGTATTAATCTTTAGACAAAAGCCTTGGAGCACAGAGGTCATCCCTGAGGTCTTCTGGTCTCCCCCACACCTATCTGTCCTGTGTCTACTGCAAGAGGGAAATGAGCATTGAATTGCACCATGCATAGAAAAGCATGAGTGGATTTTGACATAACACTTGGGGCGGGTGAATATCTCACATAGTTTCGATGTGAATTGTCTGCTGACAATCTCAAGCCTAAAGGAAAGCTCACCAAAATATCAGATTTGCAGCTTTCCTTTTACTGTAGCCGAGTAGCCAAGGCATGCTTGGCGTCTGACATTTGTTCCTTCTGTTTTGCAATTGAGTAATGGCTGATACAAGACAAGATTTTGGGTGACACACTTACATCACTCGTTTGTAACATTAGCCTCACAGCTTCAGCCCCAGACATGTCTTCGCTAAATGACTACATTTGAGGTAATAGGAAATGATGTAAATTAGATCTTTCAGTCGAGCATTTCTTTACAAAACAGCCCTTTCCAGCTTGTGTGAGTAACACAAACATGCAAGGTTACATTTTTCACACTGAGTCACCTTTATTGTGTGGTTAAGACTATATCTGAAAAATCTGTTCCAGAAACCTAAACAAAGAAGATAAAAGAAAAGGTTAAAAACAAGCGGGTTTCCGTCACAGGAGGAAAAAAAACCTGTCCATGTTTCTCGCTTTCTGGTATGTCAAACATTTTGATGTGGTATCTCGAAATAATGACTTGCTGCTACAAAAGAACTAAAAATAGTGATGTGCTTTCCTGAAGCTTTGAAACCGACTTAGTCTCATAAATTTGAACTAGTATATGGATTATGTTCTCAAAATACATTTTGAAAAATGATTGGTATGAATATTGACTTGGTAAATCAACATCATGAAAGGTTCTCCTGAAATAACGACTTCCCTGCTGACGAGACAGCACATTCTGAGCTGGTAGGGTGCTGGTCAGTAGCATCAAGAACACTGCATATGCTGGTTTTGGTTGTGACCAGCATATTAACTAGCACACCAGAATCCAGAACATGACATACTCTGTTTTTGCTGGTGAGCAGCCGTACTGGTCTGTGCTGTTTTTTCCAGCAGGGTTATTATACGGAAACGACTAAAAGGTTGGCATTGTATCCTGAAGCAGTGATGTATGTTATTGAAAGTTTTATTTAATTTTATCAGGTTTACTAAACAGAAATATTGCTCAACATTTTGAAATAGTATTTTTTTTTCTTAAAATATCATGTTTTTAAAATAATGGACTGGTCAGCTTAAAATCTCGAAATGTTTTATTTTTTTTTAATATAGACTTGATTGCTTTTTTGTCAACAGCCATGACTTGAAGGGTTGTTGTAATTAGGAAAGATTTCTGTTTTCAGAATATTGATGTATTGTCTCTAGATGACTTTAACCTAGTAACCTTCTAAAAATACTCACGTAGAGTATCAAACATTGAAGTGTGTATGTATGTGTATGTAAGTGTATGTATGTGTGTGTGTGTTTGTGTTGTGTGCATAGGTATGTATGTATGTGAATGTGTATATATGTATGTGTGTGTGTATGAGTATGTGTGTATATATATATATATATATATATATGAGTGTGCACATATGTATGTATGTGAGTGTGTATCACGTATGTATTAATGTGTATAAGTATGTATATGTATGTATGTATGTATGTATGTATATGTGTGTTTATATATAATGATATATATATATGTGTGTGTGTTTGTGTTGTGTGTTGATGTGCACATATGTGTGTGTGGTATGTATGTGAGTGTGTATATACTGTAAATGTATTAATGTGTGTAAGTTTGTGTATGTATATACGTATGTATATATGTATGAGTGTGAGTGTGTGTGTATGTATATGTGTGAGTGTGTGTATATATATATGTATGAGTGTGAGTGTGTGTGTGTGTGTATATATATGCAGTGTGTATATATATATATATATATATATATATATATATATATATATATATGTGTGTGTGTGTGTGTGTGTGTGTGAATGTGAGTGTGCACATATGTATATACTTATGTATGTATGTATGAGTGTGAGTGTGTGTGTATGTATGTGTGAGTGTGTGTATGTGTCTATATATATATGTTTGTGTGTGTGAGTAGTGTGTGTATATATATGTATGAGTGTGAGTGTGTGTGTATACATATGTATGAGTGTGAGTGTGTCTGTGTGTGTATATATATGTATGAGTGTGAGTGTGTGTGTATGTATATATATGTATGAGTGTGAGTGTGTGTATGTGTGTATGTATATATGTATGAGTGTGAGTGTGTGTGTATGTATATGTGTGAGTGTGTGTATATATATATGTATGAGTGTGAGTAGTGTGTGTATATATATGTATGTGTGTGAGTAGTGTGTGTATATATATGTATGAGTGTGAGTGTGTGTATGTATGTATATGTGTGGGTGTGTGTATGTGTGTATATATGTATGAGTGTGTATGTGTATGTATGTGTGTGAGTAGTGTGTGTATATATATGTATGAGTGTAAGTGTGTGTATATATATATGTATGAGTGTGAGTGTGTGTGTATATATATGTATGAGTGTGTGTGTGTGTGTGTGTGTGTGTGTGTGTGTATATATGTGAGTGTGTGTATGTTATATATATATGTATGAGTGTGAGTGTGTGTATGTGTATATATATGTATGAGTGTGAGTGTGTGTATGTGTATATATATGTATGATATGTGTAATGTGTATATCTATTATGTTGATGAGTGTGCAGTGTGTGTGTGTATATATATATGTATGTGTGTGTGTGTGTATATATATGTATGAGTGTGTGTGTGTGTGTGTGTGTGTGTGTGTGTGTGTGTGTATGTATATGTGTGGGTGTGTATGTGTGGAGAAGGAGGGAATAACACGGTGTGTGCTCCAGTGAAGCGGTGATGAGTCAGTCATAGATCCCGCCTTGCCCAGCCCCGCCGTCACACGCACACACGTTCACACACTCTCTGAGCAGAACAGGTGGGTCTTGTGCCCGAACGTCACTCTCCCACCTCTGGAGGAGTAATGAGGATACCCCACGGCCGCTGCTGCTGCGTCTCCTCTTCTGGATAGAATGTATCCCCGGTGCGGGGAACGGGCTGCGAGCGCACGGAGCTGTCTCTGAACTAACTAAGCTCTCTCTCTTTCTCGGTCTCTCTTACACTCGCTCACTCTCTCCTCGGACTCTCCTGAGGGCGAATATGAAAGTGACAGTGTGTTTCGGGAGGACCCGGGTGGTCGTACCTTGTGGAGATGGGAATATTAAAGTGCACAGTCTTATCCAGCAAGCGGCCATGAGGTACAAGAAGGCGATAGCCAAGGTAAGTGGCTCTCGCTTTGTTTGGTTCCGCTTTGCCTTTTTTTTCCTCCGATCGCTGAAGGTGGAAAAAACTGCTGCAGCGTCCTCAACATGGCGCTTCTTCTCCGGGAGCAGAAGAACAGGGAAGGGAGAAGAGAGAGAGGGAGAACAGTCGGACAGGCTTTCCTTTACCCAACTTGTTAGAAGAGCGTGGGCTCAGTTTGTGGGTTTTCCTGGGAGGTGTTTGGCGGAGGAGGTAGTTCAGCCTGTAGTTTCTCTCTCTGTGTTTGTATAAGCAGCTCTGGGAAACTGAGATAAACTTCAGCGCGCGGTTCCACCTCAGGCACGAGAGAGAGAGACGCCTGTCTGTCTACATGTAGGTTTAATGTCTCTCACTCTTTCTGAGAGCTTGGCGTGTAACACGTGTGTGTTTAATGTCAGAACACGGTCATGGAGACGTGGGCTTGTGTAAACCTCTGCGGCTGTTCAGGGTTGAGGGAACTTCTTTTAGGAGCTCCGTGGATTCAAGGTTGTTTGCTGCCACAGTCGCGCTTCAGCAGGGGAGGTCTGTCCACTAGACCCGGTTTTAGGGTTATATGCTTGTTTGTGTTAGTAAACCTGAGAGTAGAGTTGGTCTACAAACACAGCACATGCCCCTTCAAAGCTGGGAGGACTTCTTGGTTGAAAGCTCATGCAGGTAACCGCAGGTATTGCACAAAGTAGGGTTTCTCAGTTAGCTGGATGATTGAAGTTCATAGATGAAGATCAACCAGAGGTCTTGAGTTTGTAGATGAGGACCAGCCAGATGACTTGAGTTCATAGACGAGGACCAGCCAGAGGACTTGAGTTCCTAGATGAGGATCAACCAGAGGTCTTGAGTTTGTAGATGAGGACCAGCCAGATGACTTGAGTTTGTAGATGAGGACCAGCCAGAGGACTTGAGTTCATAGAAGAGGATCAGCCAAATGACTTGAGTTCATAGAAGAGGACCAGCCAGGTCTTGAGTTTGTAGATGAGGACCAGCCAGATGACTTGAGTTTGTAGATGAGGACCAGCCAGAGGACTTGAGTTCATAGAAGAGGATCAGCCAAATGACTTGAGTTCATAGAAGAGGATCAGCCAAATGACTTGAGTTCATAGAAGAGGATCAGCCAAATGACTTGAGTTCATAGAAGCAGATCAGCCAGAGGACTTAAGTCTAAAAACATGAACTAGGTGGATGATTAGGGTCTAGTTGTAGGGGCTATCTTTGGACTTAAGTCATCTGATTAACTGAAATGTCCTGCTATGTGGAATACCACCCATGGTCAAGTCCTCACTCAGTGTTGCCCAGAGGATGAGAGTCACTCTCTGTAGCTCCCAGCTCTGGTCCAGGGGGTATTTAACAAAGCAGGATTTCTCAGTTTATCAAACATGTTTGTTAACTAGAACAGCTAGGTTAACTCAAACCATAGAATTTAGAGTTTGTGTTTGCACACAAATGTACCCATCCAAGTACACACATACTAGGGAACACACACACCTTGAGGGGGCAGTTAACACACTTGCCCAGAGCAGTGGGCAGCCCTCAGGGAGCAGGTGGCAGGGTTTGGTGCCTTGTTTATGAGTGCCTGAGTTGTTACTGTCAGTTCAGGGAATCAAACCGGTGAGTTGCCGGCCACAAGGCTGGTTCCCTAACCTCTAGCCTGTGCTTGCCTCAGAGAGTGCAATAGTCCACAGGTTCCCAACCCTGGTCCCCTGGAAGCCCTACCGCACATTGTAGTGTTTTACCTGATCCAACTAATTGGCTCATTAGCAGCCCCTTTCTGAGTTGAAGGTGGTGTGTTTAAGCAAGGGACATATTAGAGGCCAGGATCGGGAACCTGTGGTCTGCTGGTTCCCAGTTCTGGTCCCACAGAACACCCTCCCTGTATGTTATGTCTTTCCCATGTTCTAACATAGTTGATAATTAACAAGGCCTTCCTGAGATATGGTGGGAGTCCTCCAGAGCCAGAGTTAGCAACCGTTTGCTCAGCCGTGGTCTTAGAGGTCCACTGTCCTACACGTTAGTGTTTTCCCTGCTCCCACCACACACGATCCATTATAAGAATCACTCACAAAGTGTGTTATGTTGGCTATGGGTATTAGGCTGTTCAAGCATTTTAGCCTCCTATTAGAAGTTGCACTTCAATTAAAAAAGCTCATTTAAAAGTAGAGTAGATGCAGTCGGCTCAGTGTCGGAGTTATGAAAAGAAAAAAGTGGTTTTATGCCATTTCAAAAACTCTCTGAAACCTGAGGTCACCAGCTTGACGCAACAGGGGTTGGTGTGATTGCAGGTTTTGATCCCAATTCTGCAGAAAACCCACACGATTCCCACTCGATTAATCAGTTGCTCTCACGGCTTCAAACAGTAACTTATATGAGCTGAGCTCATGGCTTGGTGGGAATGAAATTCTGCAGTCATGCAGGCCTTGTGCGTGTCCAGTCGCTGACCCCTGGTTCAAACAACTTTGGATGCTCTAAGACTCCTGCTGGAGCAGGCAAACAGTAGAATGTGCAGTGTGCTGGGTAATTTACTTTAGGAGCAGGATTGAGTCTCTCAGAACGAGCTAATCCTAAATCCTAATACTGTTCAGGATCCAGAACGATCCTCTAAACGTGCTGACTATGTCTTAAAACGTATGTGCGCCCCAAATTGCATTATCTTGTTTCAGTGTTAAGAAGCTTTTTTCGGAAGTGGCCCCCCCGCTGCCCTGTCTAAAGAAGCCTTTACAGCCTTGTAAAAATGGTTCTAATTAAAGTAATTACATTTACTGGCGACGGGTCTCCCTGGACTCAGACTTGCAATATGAAAGTGGAAGAGTCACTTTACCTTAAAGTTACTGTCCAAAATCATCATTACTAGTAGTAATAAACATTTTTATGTGGCTCATTATTCTTGATGTTCTATTATTATCTCCTAATATTCACCATAGGCTCATTTACAATGTGCCGTTCTTTCTTCTTCCCAATGTGCTCAACAGCTGATGCTGTTAATAATGCTGTCACATCCAACTTCAGCTCTGCAAGCTTTGAATGCTTTGGTAAACCAGTGCTGGTATTGCCAGGATCTATTTTTTTTCTGAAAACAGAGCTCTCACTGCCTTAGCATGGAAAATTATTCCGAGGCCTTGCTCCCTGCATTCCTGTTAAAAAGCTGGAAAAACTGCATAGGCTTCTTTGTGTGATGGAATTACTGGGAAAAGTTAGTGGCACTCCTGGTGCTCTGAAAGGGCAGTAGGTTTAGCGTCACATGGATATTTCATTGTGGGGTGTCATTATTTGCTCTCCCTCTGTTTATTTAAATCACAGTTAGAGGATGCCCAGGCTGTATCTGTCTTTGTACTCTGGATCTGTCCCAAGCTGTAAAGTGCGCAGTTGAGGTTGCTGGTGCCAATCCGAAACCATACTGTGAAGATCAGAGTAAGCTGACATTTGTGTTCTGACTTTTTTAAAACAGTGCAGTAGTACAAAGCTGAAAATCCTCTTGCTCTGCAACCTGAAACACGATCCTCGTCGCCTTGGAGAGACCTCCTGTCTCAATATGTGCTTCTCAAACAAAGCTTTGCTTCCTCCCTACAGAGTCGCGCGCTTCCGCTCTTCTTATTCTCATTAACCTGAACAGGGAGGTCTTACAAACTTGGGACGCTTGAACTACACCCAGGCTCGTGTGGCCGGTCTGGCACGCTCCTGTCCTCTGCTCAGCAGAAAACCGGCGACTGGCCCATTGATTGGCTCAGTGTAGGATTTCCCTGTGGACCTCTCCAGGCTTTCTCCACTCCCCAGTCCACTCGCAAGAGGCCTCAGGGTTAGATATGTTGAAGCAGGCTGTTTTTTGTAAGGATGCACATTCACTCGCAAGTCACTCTACAGCCAGCCAAGCAGTTTTAATATTATAGGAGCCCAGGGTACAAAGTAGGTATGGTCTAATTTGGCCCATGGTTTTTAATAAGAGTGCCTTTCTTAAGACGGAGCTGGAGAAGTCAAACCGTTCAATGGCATCCAGTCAGCTACAGGTTACTGTACGCTTACAGTACAGTGTCAACTGGATGATGTTGTTTGCAGGGTGTCCTGTAATTAGTCTGAATCTTCTGTTTCATGATTAGGGATGTGCTGATAAGGGGATGTGCTGATAAGGGACTTCCCGAGAGCTGGTCCTGATATTCAGTGTTGTGTATACATATGTTCTTGCTGATGCAGATTCAACTTCATAGACGTTTCTTAAACATTCATTCTGCTGTTTCTGAATATGTTAAATGCATAGTCAATGCAGCTATGCAGGTTTCATCCTGATGCCTATCCTTTATTAAATGTATTTCTCTTTCAAACACTTATAAACGTAATTCCAGTCTCATTGTGCTTGCTTGCTTATGATATATGCAGGCATTCAGTGCTTTTAAACATGCTACCAATGCTCATTATACATGTGAGAAGTCTGTGTGCGTCATTCTTCCAGGGCTGGCCGATATATTGAGACGAGATGTAGGAAGAGACAATACTGTTTTATATACGTGACTGCTTTCTTTCATAAAAGGACAGTGCAGTTACATTTCTGGCATTTAGCTGACGCTCTTATCCAGAGCGACTTACAAGGTTAACCACATTACAGATAGGCCAGTGTAGTTGTTTAGGAGTGGATTGCCCGAGGACTCTTATTGGTAGAGCACAGCGTAGTCACCCATACTGGGATTCGATACCACCAGTCTCCCACGTGGGACTGGTGGCCTACTTGGTGGGTAGTGGTGTTATCCGCTGAGCTACATCATGCCACATGTGAACTAACTGACACACTCTGTGAAAACCTGCTGCCCCTCACCCTTCTCCCCCCTTGCCACCCCCTTAAGTTAAGTGAAGATTTTAGCAAACTTCTTAGGATGTTATTCTTCGTTGGGAATGAGGCCCAGTGAGTTCTTACCAGCAACACACACGTGTGGCCATGAGGGACAGAAAGGTTACTGTCTCACATCCGATTCAGTAGGATAAGCTCTTAAGAGAACACCAACTGACATTCATGGTCCAAGGCCATGCTAATGTTTGCTGCTCATAATGGATTTCTGTAGGCCTACACAGCAATGCTCATTGCTCAAGTGACTTAGGAGCAAATCGTGTGTTTGTGTTTTGCATATGTCTTCACTGGCAGTCCATAATGCCTGTTACGGAAATAATGCTTCATGAAAACTAAAAGCAAAGTCATGTACTGCTGATAAGTCAGAGTTTTTAAGAAGTTGAGAAGTTTTTTGTAATTGAATGCAGCACTGTGATGATGAGGTCAGGCAAGGTTGAAAAATAAATGAGCACTTTAAGCCATATCAGATTGCAGGTGTGCAGATGCACCCCATTATTCTTTGAGAAAAGGTCATTCTTTGCACAATGCGCCCCTGATTTAACCTAATTGCCTAGAATTTTGTCTGATTCGTGCAGATGGCTCCAGGTGGAATATGTCTAGGGGTGATACCTTCTGGCCCCTCTTTTGGTCCATGCGGGTTAGGGTGAAATCATAAGTAGACAGATAAGCCAGTGATTATTGCTAGGCAATCACTGCAGAATGAACCCTTAGGGTAATTTACCTGAAAAATTCGAGCCTTTCCAGTGGCACATTATCAATAGATGCTGTGCAAAGGTATGAAATTGAGCACTATGATCACCAATAGTTTTGTTCTAAGAGATACTTAAAGTTCGATGGATTCAGGACAGCTGGGAACTTCGCTCTGAAGATGATGAAGCTCATTAGCCAGAGGTTATCAATATTGTATAGGGACCCGTATGTTTTGTATCCAGTTCCAGTGCAGCAGGGAAGTGGTTGAAGATTCAGCTTTCCAAACATTGAATGAGCAGTGATGCCCAGATCAAACAGACATTTGACGATAAGAGATGATAGGCACGTTAGACGCATGTATTCACAGGGACCGGGGCACTGATATGCCAATTTAAAGGATAAATTTTGATACTTTTTTTGTGTTCAAGCAAATACAGACATGCTGAGACACTTTTTGGAAACACCACAGTTATAACAACGGCTCTTCAATGAACCGGACTGGGAAAACTAGGCTGAGGATAGTAGTGGTTATCGATTATCTCAGGGTTACTAAGGCACACAGCTGATGAACTTTCAGTGTGTTGCAGTCTCTAGCTGTGCTTCAGAATCCTTAAAGACTTCAGGCTGATTAGAAGGTGAAAGTGCTTTCTAACAGCTTCCTTATTTTTTTCCCCTTTGCTCAAACGCAGCTAAAGTGCACATTTCAGTTTGGAGAAGAACCGGATAATCAGCCAGATATCAGAGAGGAGCCCAGACATCGGTACTTCCGTCTGTTCACCACGGATGTCTAGTGAAATTCTGTAAACACACACAAAGATTTACAAACTCTCAAGTTTTCTCATTGATGGCTGTTCTGTGCCAGCTGCAACTGTAGCACTGATTCACATGGATCAAATTTATCATTTTATGATGCAGCAGAGTTTAAAACTCGGGAACGGTGAATAATTCATCATCTATGATCAAAACATAATGAATAGAAAGGTCTAAAGAATGTAGTGTACAACTGCATCAATTGGGATGTTAGAATCAATTATGATAACAATGAAAAACCATAAAACGCTTCCAGGCTGGCCTTTGATTCTTGGATAATTGTTTTTGCAGTGATAAATGTGTTACAGCCACCAAACAATTGTTATCTGGTGTGAAATGATTTGGGTTTATTCTGGTATTTTGTATATAGTACAAAATGTTTGCTATAGCATCAGTTTTACTAAGGAAACTTAGCCGACTAAGAGGATCAGTTTTGATGTAAAGTATTCCAAAAGGGTGAAAGCAATGAAAAAATGAAGAGAATAAAAAGTTGTAAACATGTAACATAACTAATTAAGACAGTCAAGATATCAGAATGCATAAGTAAACGTGGAATCAAATTAAAATCAGTTAACTTCTGATCCTTGAAGTAACGACTGCTTTCCGGTTGCAGAGCGGGAAACTCTTGCTAGGTCTGATGAATTCTAGAACTTAGAAGAGGACTCTAAAATACACTTCTCATTTCGAAAAAACAGCTGGGGAGAAGCATCCTGTGGTGTGAAGTAATGTCCACTGCGTTTCAGAAGACGTCACAATTATTGGTTCTATAAGGAGAAGCTGAAATGATCGATGGCTACGTGAATGTACTGAATGACCAGGTTATATCATGTGGGAAACAGTTCCCAGATTATGATTCATTCATGGCACAAGATGAAATAGCACCACGGAGTCCTGACTTTTACCCATTGAAAGTCTGAGGGGTGGCTGGCAAAATACACATGCAAATCTGGATGGTAAAGAATGCTGCGATGTTGCAAGAGGTTGTCAACAACAAGGCCTTGTTGACTGCATGCTGTATTCATAGGTAACGGCAGGACAGTACTACAGTTTGTGCAGATGCATATTAGCTGAAGCTCTTATCCAGGAGTGACTGCAAGTTAACCAATTTACAGGTAGGCCAAATGTAGGGTTAGGGTCTTGCCCAAGGACTCTTATTGGGTAGAACAGCCAGTAGCACAATAAAAGGGATTTCAAAACCCAGTCTCCCACCTGTGGTAGTGGCTTCCTGGGAAGAGTAGTGGGTGTTTTGCCAGCTGAGCTACACCAACAAAATCAGATCTTTATGGTCCAAATATATATGTGCTTTGAAATGAACGTAATGTTGAATTGGTGGTTACAAGGGCAGGTCCCTGTTAGTTTCTCGTCTGGAGCTAGTGGTCATGATGCACGTAAAATAACACCATGGTCTTGAAACCTTCCAAACTGCACATCTGGCGTCAAGTCATATAAGCCAAGAGTTTGCACTCCTTGCGCTCCCCCTGTTCTCACAGAGGGCTTGACGGCAAGCTCTGTTGAGCGCCCTCTTGATCTATTCCAGCCGAACAGGCGGGCCGGACCTCCCACGGTTTCAAACTCCTCGTTCCTTTTGCCTTCTACACATCAGCAGAAGCTCGTAACACAGATCTGTGTGGTCACACACCGGCTGTCCTTTCTGGCCATCTCCCAGTCAGCTCTTTTGTCTCCCCCAAACTGGCGTCTCTCTCCAGGTCTTCCCAGTGAGTGCTTCCTTTTATCAACTCTCTCTCTCCTTGTCATAAGCTCCCCTGGAACCCACCGATCACTCTGTCTATCTGGCCAAGAGCCTTGACCTTTGGCATGCAGCTTTGAGTCCTTCTGAGCAGAGAGGAAATTGAGTGTGACGTGGGGCTGCTGGAGGGGTACAGTGGAGAGAAGAGGAGGAGTCAGCCGGCTAAAGCTGCTTGGTTTTAACTTATTAGTCTTGACCGGCTGAAGAAACCTGCCATTGTGTGTTGCTAGAGAACAAGAGGAAGTTGAGAGAAAGGAAGAAAATACAGGGACATTGTATGTTAAATTGATCACAGTCCTGTACTGAAAATTTATCATTAAACGGGCCATCAATATATTATGAGTGTTGAATGTCTGGTAGCATATTGGAAGTGCTGTTTATCTGAGGATGGGAGTGATGTATGGTCTCAGTCAATAGATACATGATAGGGCAATATATCGAGCTACAGACGAGAGTAGTGTCTTCAGTTGGATCAGGAGCCATGTTTGCTAACGCAGCATGCCAGACATAAATCCTGGAGTTGTGGAGTCCTGCTGGTGTCCTGGATAATCCATCCCATGCAGCCTAACATGATCACAAAGTTCCGCAGATTTGTTGGTAGGGATGGAGGGGATAAGTGAAACATGCTTTCTCTGGATGTGTGACGTTTGTGACAACAAACTGTTTATTGGTGTGACCACGGGTGCACCACACTGACTTGCTGCATCTCTACCAAGAAAAAATGATCCCAAAGACAAAACAAAGACAATCTATGGCGAGCCCTAACAACCACATCACATCGCCTAATATGACATCCATGACATTCTGCACGACATACTAAGCGTGTGTATTAGGCGACGGTGATGTGTTGTTCGGGGCAGTCACCGTAATGGTCGTATCCGTGTAGTTGTACAGCTTGCAGCACTTGTCAAGGGTTCTGCAGAACAGGACATCCCTACTCACAATGTTGCATTTGGCTATGGGTGGTTCAGGAACAGTGAAAGCCTATCACTACCACTAAGTCCAAATTTCCCCCCCCCCTGTGGGGATTTCGACTTCTTTGACAAATTTTTTCCAATTCTCCAATCTCCCTAAAATGTTCAGAATAGGGCAACCGAGATCCATTTCAATTGCTTTAGTTTCACCCTTAGCTTGTGCTCTGTGTTAAGGTTACCAGTCTCATAATATTTCTCCCCTTATCCCTCCTTCCATCTTTACTTTCATTGTCTTCTTCTCTCTTTTTTCTTTTTTTCTTTCCCTCCCTCTATCACTCCTCCTTTTTCCCTCTCTCCCCCCCCCCTCTCACACTCTCCTCTTTTCTTTCTTTTTTCCTTTCCCTTTCCCCCTTTTTCCCTCCCTACTCTCTTCTTTCTTTTCCTTTCTTCTTTCTTTCTCCTTCCCCTCTTCCCTTCTTCTTTTCTCTCTTCCTTTCCTTTCTCTTTCATTCCCTTTTCTTCCTCTTCTTTTCCTTCCTCTTTCTTCCTCTTTTTTTCTTCCTTCCTTTTCTTCCCTTTTCTTCCTTTTCCCCTCCCTTTCCCTCCTTTTTTTTTTTTTTTTTTCCTTTTTTTTTTTTCTTCTTCTTCCTCTCCCCCTCTCTTTCCCCCCTTCTTTCCCTTTTTTCTCCCCTTTTCTTTTCCTTTTCCCTTCTTCCTCTCCCTTTCCTCTTCTTTTCTCTCCTTCTTTCTCCTCTCTTCTTTCTCCCTTCTCCCCTTTCTTTTTTTCCCCCTCCCCTCCCTTTCTCTCCTCTTCTTTC